>JAAEAF010002941.1:0-122785 GCA_011037195.1 Triatoma infestans
ACATACACACATACAGACACACACACAGACCATTTGCTAAAAACCACTTTTTTGGATTCAGGGGACCTCAAAACGGATATTTCCGGTGAAAATTCGATATCGAAAGTTTGACACGATTACAATACTTCCTCTTACTTAGGAGTAAGAGAAAGTAAAAAGAGTAAAAATAAACTATATAAATTCAAACAATAATTAGTCGACTATAATTAAATTAAAATAGAATTCATCTATAAAAGAAACCAAAAGAGAAAACATACGTACCAAAAAAAAAAAAATAAGGAAAATTAAAAAGTCGCAAAGCCTGATCTTCTAGCGCAGCAGAGAGTGGGACCTGACCAGACAAGAACCCAATAATCTCCTCCCTGAAGAGAGTAGTTTTTCTGAAATAATTTCGCACGAAACTCAGCTAGTGCTGAACATTTTCCCAGAAAGTTGTAGATCTTCTCGCAACATTATAATTGAAAAATGAACACTTTTCGTCGTCGAACTCTCTACCTAACCAGAGCCTATGGTTTAAATACAGAAGTTCCCCTCAGAGCTTGAGAACATTCCACAGTTTTGAAAAGATCTTTTGTTAAGACTAAAGGGAAAGTGGAAAATTCCTTTGTAAAAATTAATTCTTGTCTTATTGTCTGAGTCAAAAATGAAATAACCTTCTCAGTTTGATTCCTGTTTATCCCCTCCTTATTCTAAACTAATAAATTGTAACGCTAATATTACAGCAATAATTCTGATTATTATATTTTTTTATTAAACTGATCATTTTTTAACATCTTTTTTTCTCCATTCTGTTTTTTACAATTGGCGACATAATTGCATATATTATTGTAAGAAATATTATATACTTCATTTGAATAAATTTTACCATAAATGTCTAATAAAGTAAAAGGGCAATTAATTATTACTTTTTTTTTGAAATTTAATTTAAATATATGCCAGATTTATATATCATTTTCAAATAAGCAACAAAACAAGTGACACCCTAAGGTATTTATAAATTAATATTATGAATATTAAATTATTGAATATGTAATAACGTAAATACAGTGATTATATGCATAAAGACTTATTGAATTATTATTAAAATAAATTATGGGTATAAAATATGGGTATTCATTAATATTTTATAATATCATTAATATGATACTTTTAGTCAACATTTAAACAGGTAATACTTTATTTATAAGAGATTCATTTATGTAAATATATAGGGTGACCAGAGTTATATGCTCCACCCACTTTTTTTTTAAACGGCGGGAAATTTCGAAAAAATAGAAACCACGTATTTAATCATTTTTAGTCTAGTTTATTTTCAGTGATTGATCAATTTTTTTAAACCCCAATATCCCGAGATACAGCATCCAACTTTTTTTTTCAAATGGAACATTATATTTTTTTTTTTGCATATTTTTATAGTAATTGAGCCTCTAAAAAAATTAAAAAAAAAAATTTAAAATCGGTTAGGTTTTTCAAAAGTTATGGTAATTTAAAATATGAAAAACAAATTTCAGTTTAATGCCAAAATCACCTTATTTTTTCTTTAAGAAGCTCTTCAAACTGGGCACCATCAACGGATAGGCAAGCCAAAGCTCTGGACTCCCACGCTCTGTTTGTAGCAGCACTTAGGTGGCAAAGTCAACATCTAGGCAGGCTAGAGTTATTCGACGTTCCATATCTTCGACTGAAGTCTTGGGATTAAGGTTACTGTACACTTTATTTTTTAGATATCCCCACAAAAAAATGCACAATTTTATGGACTGATGAATCAAAGTTTACCAAGAATGGCCTTCTTAATCGTTGGAACTTTAGAATATGGGCAGAAGAAAATCCACAAGTTACCTTCGCCACACGCCATAGGTTGTTTTTTCTACAGACGTTTGGTGTGGAGTTTGAGGAAACCAACTAATCGGCCCATACTTCTACAGAGGGAACTCAACTGGTGAAAGGTATCTAACTTTTTTAAGAGACATTTTGCCAGTTCTGCTTGAAGATGTTCCTCTAAAACGTCGGTTAGATATGTATTTTCAACAAGATGGTTGCCCGGCACATAATGAGAGAGTTGTTCGACGTTACCTGGACAGAAAATTTCCACGAAAAGTGGTTAGGAACTCATGGTCCGATCCAATGGCCACCTCGACCACCGGACTTAACCCCAATGGACTATTTTTTGTGGGGATATCTAAAAAATAAAGTGTACAGTAACCTTAATCCCGTGGCTTCAGTCGAAGATATGGAACGTCGAATAACTCTAGCCTGCCTAGATGTTGACTTGCCACCTAAGTGCTGCTACAAACAGAGCGTGGGAGTCCAGAGCTTTGGCTTGCCTATCCGTTGATGGTGCCCAGTTTGAAGAGCTTCTTTAAAGAAAAAATAAGGTAATTTTGACATTAAACTGAAATTTGTTTTTCATATTTTAAATTACCATAACTTTTGAAAAACCTAACCGATTTAAAATTTTTTTTTTTTTTAGAGGCTCAATTACTATAAAAATATGCAAAAAAAAATATAATGTTCCATTTGAAAAAAAAAGTTAGATGCTGTATCTCGGGATATTGGGGTTTAAAAAAATGGATCAATCACTGAAAATAAACTAGACTAAAAATGATTAAATACGTGTTTTCTATTTTTTCGAAATTTCCCGCCGTTTAAAAAAAAAGTGGGTGGAGCATATAACTCTGGTCACCCTATATATATAGATCAGGAAGGTGAAATATAAAGAAATTTGGAGAGTTTCAGGCATCAGATAGTTTGAATATTACGATTTGGTAACTGCAAAAAGGTGTACATTATTCAAAATGTTTCATGTCATGAGTATTAATGAGCTGCAAATACACGTTGCTAAAAGCGATTTTCCTTTAGAATACAATGAGAACGCGTTAATTACTTCCAACAATATGAATAAGAAAACTAGAAATCATTTTACTGCAATAACCCAACTTGCTCTCACTGCAAGGAAACACTACACTTTTCTTATTGCTATTCCTAAATATTTAATATCTCTTACCACTTTCTGTTCAATATCTCAGCTGTCGAAACTAGCCATTCGTTGCTTTGAGTTTTCTATCAGTCTCAATAGTCTTCATGCGGAAAAAATAGATCGAATCTCAGTTCTAAATTACAATAAATGTCCCCCTACTAAGCGACTATTAGTAAGCAATAACTTAACAAAGCAAAGAATTTTTACAATTTAATATTAAGGAAATACACGAAAATACACAACCAATGCGTAATTTAAGAAAAATCTTTATATTCACGGAAACCATCAATTCATTTCACAACAATAAGCAAAACATATTTCAGCTTAAAACCATTATAACCTTCCTTTTCAAAAACAAACCAATCGGCACATGGCCTTTTCAACTTGAAATAGCTCTCCAATGGAAATAAAATTAATATAATTCTTTGTTTATGATTAAGCGAGTAAGCTCAATATTATACATTCATTAATATTCTTCAAAATATTTTTGAATTAAAGAAGAAACAGCTATTTTTTTATTCATAGTTTAATTTTGAAAATTTTTTTATGGTGTTTTACTCATCTACGGTTTCTATAGTAATATGTGACAAATACACGTATTCTCCTAGTTCCACAAAGACATACAATGTTTGCAGGTACACTTTGTTCACTAATCACTTCTGCCTGCAATTAACCAAGAAGGGACGAGTTTGGATGAATGATATTCTTAGGTTAGCTAAAAAAACTACAATTCAAATCGTAGGGGCTAATCATCAGCATACCACATCACCATCACTGTCGTTTTAGAGGATGACACCATCATCGTCATATGCCTGTACATAGAATCCCGATGAATTTATCCTGGTTAACACTTAATGACAGCTTAGCAAAGCTTAGGTGTGGGACAACAATCTTGAGGCTACTCTCTATCCACTCCCACAACGGCAGTGTGCGTACCCATAGAAGAAAGAAATAAACATCCCGTTAATTAATACTGATTGAATACCTCTTCGACCTTAAGAATCTTCAAGAGCATGAAACGATACTCTGTCAAATGCCCCTTCAACATGAAAGAAGCACCCTAGAGCATATTCCTTTGTCTCTAGTGTCTTTTATCCATCAGTATTATACCTATCCACCATCCTTTCCAAATTTTTTAGAAGGAATGATATAAGACTTATAGGTCTAAGTGCTTTACGGTCGGAGTAGTCACATTTCCTGGTTTAGGAATAAAGATCACCCTAACTTCCCTCAATAATGTGGGCACATAACTTATCAACACCTTCATCAGTACATCCCCACCATTTTGTAGCTGACAGGGATAAACTCCATCAGGTCCTGGGGACTTAAATGGTCAGCAACTTTGGACTGCCCAAACCAATCTGTCCATAGTAACAAACTCGTCCACGGTAGCCAGATACTAGGTTCTAGTATCCTCCCGCCAACCGCAGACGAAACAGTGCTGTTTATGTTATCCGGGAAATGGGTATTAAGCAAGAGCTGTAATATTAAAAATGGAATGTGTACACTTTACCAAAAAGGAAACACTGAACGAACAAGTGAAAGACACACATATTGGACCGTCCAGACGTTGCCTAGTTCGGTTTTCACTCGAAGAACCAGGCTACCATGGAGGTATAACTCTGATGCTTTCCAGGTCTGGGGAGCCGACCACAACAACAAATGATTTATATTCGGCTCGATATTTCAAAGTGGAATCCGAAGTTCTTGATTAAGACCTTTTAAGCACAACTGCTGCCACTTTCAATTATGAAAAAGTTTGTCTACATAAATATGTCGTTGAAAATAGGAGTAGAATTGAAGTAGCGTGGTCTGGAAACCAAGGCTATTTTTTCCTAATGAAACACAGATAACATCCAATGGAACTTCGGCAAACTCAAGTTTTAGCGTTCCGTCGTTATTCAATTCAATAAATTCCTCCGAATTTGCAGAGAAAGTGCATCTGCCGAATTTATAGCATTGGTTGCAAAAATTTCGAATCCAATCATATTTTGCATATTAATTGAATAAAAATAGTGGTCAAATTAATCACTACTTTTGGCATTATTTATTCATTACACATGATGGGCTATATGCAACGCATGGCTAGCCACCCCTGCATTATACCTACTATAATGCTATGGGCGCGGCGGCAAACGGCACAATAGTGAAGCAACGGTTGCGGAGCACTGTTAAAAATTAATTAAATATACAACTTGTTGCTTAGGTGAAAATGTGCACTTGTCATGAACTTATAAAAGGATTCATCCCGATTGGAAGTATCATTAAATTTGGGCAATACAAATATTTGATTCAAAGTATTAGTAGCCCATCTCATCCTAACATCTGGGTGAGTTAAGCTAGCAGTAGGAAGTGAAGTAGCAACAGAAGGCACACCATTAAAAAGAAGTTCGCATTAAGTTAACATTTGGAAGTCTTTAATGTTTGTATGCGTGCCATTATTAATATAATATTAATACTCTAATTACATTTTATAATTGCTATAATACATTAACATTATATTAATTAATATTCCCAATATTATACTGTAATTGCATGGTACAACGCTTTTGGTACAATTGTTTTTTTGATGTAACAATATTTGTTAGACAATACTAAACCAGTTTTTCTTTCTTAAAGCACGGGGACTCTTTCAAATTGAATTTACTTGATTTTATGGTATTGTATTTCTTTGTTTTCATAAGTAAGAAGAGTTCATTTTTATTGACTACAAGATAACCGCACCGGGACGAACCAGTTTTACTCGTCAGATGTACAGACCTAACCAGTTAATTAAATTTGGAAGTGAAGTAAAGTGATACATCCGGTTAAAGAATTTTGATCAAAACCTAATGGCTGGGTCCGAGGCTAGCCGACTTTCTGTAATTTACTTTCTCTATCTGCTAGTAAGGAGTTAGGTTCGTGACAATTCTCGAAATTGTGTTTTCAGGGAAAGACATGTTCTTAAGTTTGCTAAGTATGAAAAAATGTTTCTAGGGACTTTATTTTAAGAAAGTGAGAAACAGTTTGAACAAAGTATCTATTAAACGGAACATCGCAGGCAACTCACAGTGGTATACCTCTTAAGTTCTACCACTGCATTTGTTATGAAGATTTCAGACAAATGGATCTTGAGTTTTACTTTAGTGAATATTCGTTTCAGATTTCCCGCGATTGTCTCAAAAAAGGCCCTAACGATTTTAAAATACATAAATAGCTAATACTTTTATTTGTAACATTCCCCCCAAAAAAATAATTTTTGGGGACCTTTGGGAGTACGATATCATTTCTGTAAAGTGCCCCAGTAGTAGATATTTTTACCATCAAAATCATAATAATATACATTAGAAGCATTGGTAGCATTTCAAATTTTAAGACAATCCGCTAAGTAAATGTTGCAACGTTTACTATCAGGTTCGGTTGTGTATCATTTGCGTTTATTTTTTTGATTATCAGAAGATAATACATTATGTGCTTGAGTTAGTAGCAGTCTGTGCTAATCGTGACTGGCTCTAAATTCATGTTAGGACTAATCTTTTGGTATTTATATTGAGTATGTATAAATAAAGTTATAATAAAATTAAGGAAATATTAGGTTATTTATATATGTGAACGTAATAATATGTAATCTAAAAGATAATATTATGTATCAATAAAAATTGTGGTATTTAAAAAGTCAGATCTATCCTATGGCAAATAAAAAATCAAAATTTTTTCAAAACATCAATAAAACAGCCATTAACTTTATCTCACAATGCTTACTTACTGTACACGATAAAATAAGAAATCCTTTTAACATTACAAAAAATATCAGTAGTTCCAACACCACATAAACATCGGAGTTAAATATGTTGATAAAACTGGCCATATTAGTTTACAGAAATGAGACCAATTTAATTAACCATTACTCCGCTATTTAGGCTTTACTTAGCAGACGAGGCTTAATTTTTCGTTCAATCGTAACCAAACCAAAAAGTCAGAAGAATTTGATTTTTCGTCTACAACATTGTATGCGTTAAATTTTGAAGGCAAGTCATTGCCCAATTAAATAATTACGACCATGTCCAATGAAAGGCGGGAGAAATCTGTTTAAAATAAGACACCATCTAGGCAGATAAGAGCCGCCTTTGTTCATGTAAAGGAAAGAAAAAAGAAAATATAAAAATGATAAACGATTTTTGGGAACAAAACAAGGCTACAATTTTGGTAGGACGGCTGCCGGTTTGGAGGCAACTGTGGGCATGCAACGAAAAACTGAGCACCGTCCGCTACCTACAGACAACAGGGCAAAGTAAGGACATCCTATCATGATTCTTTCTGAGTGCTCCCTTCAAATTCATACGAGGTGACATAAGCCTGAAGAAGCTCATTGTAATATGGGCGAAAAATCGCATTACAGCAAACAGTTGAAGCAGTCTCACACCGAGTGAGTTGAGTTTATGTGTTGTTTTGTAATTATTTAAATATATTATATTAGCAAATACGGTACAACTGTATGCGCACACATTAAATTTACATGGCATTTTGCTGGCATTTGTTGCATATGCGTTTTCAAACCTCCAGACTGTATAAAACTGGACTGACATTCACATTTATACGGCTCCTCGCTTGTATGTGTTCGCATATGTTGTTTACGGGTTAAGAACGGCTCGTAGTTTGATAGAAAGCAACGTTTCAGCCATGTTGCTATGAGCTACTTCTACATCACAGAAATGTCTAAAAAATGTCAACTTCTTTCTCATGAAGAGGAAGACGATTTACCTGATACATCATCGATAGTATCTCAGATTCCTACAAGAATCTGAGATACTATCGATGTAGTAGGCCATACCGCCTATTGTGATGTATGGCAAAATTTAAAAATTTTATAAGATGCGAATTAATTTACCTTTATACACATTATACCAGTATTGTTCAAAATGAATTCTATTTATTTAATTATTATTTTATATAACCAAAATATGTAAATATAACTTCACTAACATAAAATTTGTGAAAATCTAGATACACTCTATTTACTATAAATGTGGTTCTTATCACATATTCCTACTAAATGCAATTAAATATAGTATCAGGAAGGTGAAATATTCACCAATGTTGAGTGTTTCAGGCATTAGATAGTTTGAATGTAACGATTTTGTTATTGCAGAAAAGGTATGCATTATTTAAAATGTTTCATGGCATGAGTATTAATGAGCTGAAAATATAGGTTGCTAAAAGAGATTTACCATTAGAATGCATAGAGACGCGTTAATTCCTTCCAATATTACGAATAAAAACTAAAAATCATTTTACTGCAATATTATAACTCAACTTGCTCTCATTGCTTTTGCTAGCACTTTTCCTTCTTATTGCTATTCCAAAATATTTAATATCTCTTATCACTTTCAGTTTAATACCTCTGCTGCCGAACTAGTAATTCGTTGCTGTGAGTTTTCTCGGTCTCAGTAGTCTTCATCTGCAGCTAAACAATAGCAAAAGCAAACGAGCTAACGCTATAGGCTATAGGCAATAAGAGAATCAACTTTACCGGAAAGTTTCAACTACTTGGGCTATAATGACCATCCAGTATCGATAGCCCAAATATAGATCAAATCTCAGTACTAAATTACAATAAATCTGAGAAAATTATATTTTCTCTTATTTAATTTCAAACAAATAAGAAATTTGCTTTGTGCTTACTCATCCCTAACGTTTAAATTTACTTTGGATACCTTACTAAGCAACTACTATGATTGCAATAACTTTCCAGAAAAGAGAATTATTTCAATTAAATTTAATGGACTGCTGTTCAAACATCCATGCATGACTTAAAAAACCCATTATTGAAGGAAAGCATCATGACTTATTATTAGGAAAAACACAACATCAAGAAACATTATTATTCTTCAAAATAATATTCATCCACTATTATTCTTCAAAATATTTGTACATTAAAGAAACAGCTGTTTTTTTTCTCTTGTTTGTTTAATTTTGAAAAAATGTTTGCGTTTCACTCATCTTCAGTTTCCGTGGTAATATACGAAAAATACATGTAAACTCTTAGTTTCACAAAGACATACAATATTTGGACGAAAATGTTGTTTACTAAACACTACTATTTGCAATATAACCAAGGGGTATCGATTCGGGACTAAAGATAAAAAGTTTAAATAAAAGCATAGGTTCTCTTATCTCAGGTTAGCTATGTATGTAAATAAACCTCAATTCAAATCGCGAGCTCATAGTAGTGAATTCAGAATAGAAACCGAAGAATTTCTTACCGGTTATAGAAGATTCTACAATTTACGAGAATATCTTTTTAAAATGACTTTTTCCTTGTGATATCTTAACGGCACTTTTATGCTTTCAGCATTATGGGAAAACATTGAGATTTTATCAAGCCGGACACTGTAGATGATTAATTAAATATACAGGTTGTTACTTAAGGGATAATGTGCCGTTGTCATGAATTTATTATTGCATTCATCCCCATTAAAAAAAGTTTGCCTTGAGTTAACATTTGAATGTGTCTTTAATTTTTGTATACCTGCAAATAATATTTCCAATATTACAACACTGCAATTATATACTACAACACTTTTGGAACAATAGTTGCTTTGATGTGAAAATATTTGTTAGACAGTACTAAACTATGAGCGTGGGAATTTGCTGTGATGATGGATGAAAATCCGAAACCGTTTAGGAACAAGATATTTATGCATATTATGACCGATAAAATACCAAATACTAAACCTATTCTTTGAATTCCACATGATTTTATTTTATAATGTATTCCTTTATTTTTCCCATGCAAGAAGAGTCCATTTTTATTATTCACAAGAGAATATCTAGTTTGAAGTTTCTGTAATTTTAAGTTTTCCTTTCTCTTACTCTCAGTAAGTAGGAAGTATTGAGATCACGACAAATTCTCGAAATTGAGTTTTCACAGGAAATACAAATTCTGAATTTCCCTGAGTATGAAAAATTGTATTAAAATATGTACAATGTGTACATAATATGTGAGAGAGTGGCAGTTTAAACAAAGTATCTATAAAGTGGAATATCGCAGAATTTCAAATTTGAAGAAAATCCGCTGAGTGCGATATTACTATCGCTTATTTTATAAAAAAACCATTCATTTTAGGAATTCTATAAAAAAATGTTATGTAAAGTTCCGTTTGCTCTGTCACGAGATTCGGTAGATAGGTATTTGCGCTTTTTTTTTATTTTAAAATAATAATATATATTTATATATATATGCTAAGAGTGGTACTAGTCCCGTACTAATCCTGATCATCTCCATATTTATGTCAGGAGAAATCTTGTAATTTACAGAAATTTCTTTTGATATGTAATTGGATTAGAAGCTTTGCTATTTACATTGAGTATGTAAAAATAAATTATTATAAAATTCAGGAAATATTTATTAGGTTATTTATATACATATGTAGACGAAATAATAATTCATCTAAAGATGATATTATATTTCAATTAGATTTGTGGTATGCAAAAATCGGTATGTCAAATAAAAAATCAAAATCAAATAAATAATTTGCTAAAATAACAACTAAAAAGCTAATAATAACATTATCTTACAATACTTGGTATTTAAAGTATACGATAAAAATTAGAAATCATTTTAATATTACAAAAAATATCACCAGCTAAAACTCCAGATTGTGTGCAAGGTGTTGAAGCTCTCAAAATAGAACAATTTCGCCATAAAGAAGTCGTTAACAAAATACCCCTGTCGGTATATGGTATAACTTTCAAAAAAGGAACCCTCTTGAAAGAAATTAATAACATCAGAGCAATAGTTAACTGTCGAGTACAATGGAAAAAATATAAGAGCAGAAATTTAATTACAAGCAGATTTCGATGCCAAAGTTATGGACATATAGCAATAAACTACAATAACAATTAAAAGGTGAATAATGCCCAGAAAATCACTCTCTCGACGATTACCCCTTTCAAAGTAATGAAGAAATTGTCAAGTGCACAAATTGCCATGTCAAACATAAGTCTTCAAACGATCAATGCCCAATTGAAGTAGGGAGCATTGTCGAAGGAGCCTTGCTATTGTATGTGGTCGACGAAAAGTATGTCGTCGTAGTTTGACTAGGAATTTATTTAAATTCTGATTATTGGTTTCAATTTTTCCTAGTATATCGTCATACTTCGTAAAGCCGTTGTGTTCCTCACCAACCTTTTTAATAGTTGCCTTCTTTGGTTGCTTTTGGCTTTTGGAAAACTTGAAAGATAATTCTTCTATTAAAGCCAAATAAATCACCGAAACAGCCAAATAATTATCGACCGATTACTTTGCTCAGCACAAGTAAGACTACTGAAAAAATCTAACTCATGAGAATCAATCCCCATTTGGATAAAAATCGAATAATTAAAGATGAATAGTTTGGCCTCTGGTCAGGCCTATCCACAACTGACCAACTAGCAAGAATTGTGGACGATGTTACCGAGGCATTTAACAGTCGTAAATACACCCGAATGGTTCTGATATACATCCAAAAAGCATTCGATACTGTTTGGCTTAGGTGCATTATCTATAGGCTACCGGAATATAATTTCCCAAATTATTTAAATTATATAGGAATATCAAACGAAATTCTACATTTTCTTCAATTCTAGCTCATCACAGCTCCTATATGCTTCTTCTGGATTTTCCCAGGGAATAATGATGGCTACATATTCAAATCACAATTCCCTTTATTTTTTGAGTAGTATTTGATTAAAAAAAAAATTCTACTGTTGATATACAGGTTACAGAAACAAACTTTTTTTTTAAATAGGTACCCCTATTTATTATTATGAATTCTAAAAGAACTTGTGAGAAAATTTATAATCGCTTTTGTAGTTCCCATGGTTTCAATTTTTGAACGATAATAACATTTTTTTCACTCCTGACAGTCGAATCTTAAAAAACAAAATGGCTTCCTGTGTTGCTAATAATGTAAAAAAAAAAAACTGAAGAAATTAATCTGCCATCTTGGCTGTAGGTTGTGAGCTAGGCATAATTCTACATTCAGGCGTGACAAAACAAAAAGCCTACTTTTTCAGAGCATACGTCCGCAACTGGATGTGCGATAAATTCTAAAAACACCAAAACACTTGCCCAATTAACCAACTATGAGGATTATCTCGTAAGAAAGAGATTGAAATTCAGTAGGAAGAAAACTGTTAAAAATAGGACTCCACCTAAGCATAACATGGCTGTGCCCGCAGATGAATAGAAATGAAAAAGCAAAATAAACGGTCTCTAGAAGCAACCTTACAGGATGGGTGTCCTCGGCCGTGAACATGGAAATAAAAATTAAGCACCATCCACTACCTACTAAGATTGCGGCGTATGAGTCCCCAATCACTGGTCGTATCATGATTTTTTTCTCAACGAAAAATGAATCATGATGAATTCATTCAACGTGACATGACCCTCATTGATGAAGCTCATTGTAATCTGCGCCAAACATCGCATTAAACCACCGACATGGTTCTATACCCTGAAACTTGAGTATTATTTTCTAATTATTTAATTACATATCAGTAAATGCTTATCACCCCATCGCATTCAGTACATTTATGTGGCTTCCGGCCAGTATATGTTTGATAAAACCTCCAGATTGTAAGTACTGAAATCAGTTTCACTACATTTCTACTGGTTCTCGCCTGTATGTGTTCGCATATGACTTATCAAAGGTACAGATCGTGTAAAACTAAAATCACATTCACTACATTTATATGGCTTTTCACCTGTATGTGTTCGTATGTGTCTTGTTAAATCTCTACTGGAGTCACATTCAGTACATTTATACGGCTTCTTACCGGTATGTGTTCGCATAAGGTTCAAGAAACTTCCGGATGAAATGCATATGAAATCACATTCAGTACTTATACGGCTATTCGCCTGTAGGTAATCGCAAATGTTTCTTCAAAGGTCCTGTCCTTGTAAAACTCAAATCACATTCACTAAATTTATACGGTCTCTCGTCTGTATGTGTTCGCAAATGGATCAGCTACATTCCGGATGATATAAACAGTAATCACATTCAGTATATTTATACGGCTTTTCGCCTGTATGAGTTCGCATATAGTTCCTGAAAATACTGGATGATAAACAACTCAAATCACATTCAGTACATATATACGGCTTATCGCCTTTATGGATTCGGATATGTCTTTTCAAATTCCCAGATTATTTACATCTGAAATCACATTCACTACATTTATACCGCTTCTCGCCTGTATGTGTTCGCATATGGTTCTTCAGATTTCCGGATTGTGCGCAACTGAAATCACATTCATTACATTTATACCACTTCTCGCCTGTATGTGTTCGCATATGTTTTTTGAGATTTCCGAATTCTGCGCCACTGAAATCACATTCACTACATTTATACGGGTTTTCGCCCGTATGGGTTCGGATATGTCTTTTCAAATCCCCATATACATTACATCTTAAATCACATTGACTACATTGATACGGCTTCTCGCCAGTATGTGTTCGCATGTGTCTGGTTAAATCTCTAGAGCGTGTAAAACTCGAGCCACATTCAGTACATTTATACGGCTTCTTAACGTTATGTATTCGCATATGGTTCAACAAACTTCCGGATGAAATGCCAGTGAATCACATTCAGTACTTATACGGCTATTCGCCTGTATGTATTCGCAAATGTTTCTTTAAAGATTCTGTCCTTGTAAAACTCAAATCATATTCACCATTTATACGGTCTCTCGTCTGTATGTATTCGCACATGGTTCTTGAGATTTCCGGATTGTGTACAGCTGAAATCACATTCATTTCATTTATATGGCTTCTCGCCAGTATGTTTTCGCATATGGTTCCTGAAAGTACTGGATGATATACAACTGTAATCACATTCACTACATTTATACCGCTTCTCGCCTGTATGTGTTCGCATATATTTCTTGAGATTTCCGGATTGTGTGAAACTGAAATCACATTCATTACATTTATATGGTCTCTCGCCTGCATGTGTTCGCATATGGGTCAGCAAATTTGAGGATGATATACAACAGTAATCACATTCAATACATTTATACGGCTTTTCGCCTGTATGTGATCGCATATGGTTCTTGAGATTTCCAGATTGTGTGAAACTGAAACCACATTCATTACATTTATATGGCTTCTCGCCTGTATGTGTTCGCATATGGCTCAGCAAACTTGCGGATGATATACAACAGTAATCACATTCAATACATTTATATGGCTTATCGCCTGTATGTGTTCGCTTATGGTTCACCAAAATTCCGGATGATGTACAACTGAAATCACATTCAGTACATTTATACGGCTTTTCTCCTGTATGTATTCGCATATGTCTTTTCAAATTTCCAAATCGTGGAAAACTGAAATCACATTCAGTACATTTATACGGCTTCTCGCCAGTATGTGTTCGCATATGGTTCTTGAGATTTCCGGATTCTGCGCAACTGAAATCACATTCACTACATTTATACGGCATCTCGCCTGAATGTGTTCGCATATGGTTCACCAAAATTCCGGATTGTGCGCAACAGAAATCACATTCAGTACATTTATACGGCTTTTCACCTGTATGTATTCGCATATGTTTTTTCAAATTTCCAAATCGTGTAAAACTGAAATCACATTCAGAACATTTATACGGCTTCTCGCCAGTATGTATTCGCATATGGTTCCTGAAATTACCGGATGATATACAACTGTAATCACATTCATTACATTTATATGGCTTCTCGCCAGTATGTGTTCGCATATGTTTCTTGAGATTTCCGGATTGTGCGCAACTGAAATCACATTCACTACATTTATACGGCTTCTCGCCTGTATGGCTTCGGATATGTCTTTTCAAATTCACAGATACTTTACATCTGAAATCACACTGACTACATTTATACGGCTTCTCGCCAGTATGTGTTCGCATATGGTTCTTGAGATTTCCGGATTCTGCGCAACTGAAATCACATTCACTACATTTATACCGCTTCTCGCTTGTATGTGTTCGCATATGTTTCTTGAGATTTCCGGATTGTGCGCAACTGAAATCACATTCATTACATTTATACCGCTTGTCGACTGTATGTATTACCCTATGCATTTTAATAATTCCAGATTGCTTACATCTGAAATCACGTTTTTTTCTATTGCTCCTCACCAGTACGAGTTCAATGCATTCAGTTAATGCAACACGAGTTTCGCATTCAATGCATTCGTCGTTTTGCGCGAGAATGTATTCGTGTATGTGCATTCACTTCAATGCATGCACTACAATCACATTTTCAACATTTATACTTTCACCAGTATACATGTATTCAAATGTACAATTCGATATTACATTCGCATAACTACTATCCCCACTTTTGTTAACTTCTCACACTGAACGGTATATATATACACTTCTTTGTCATTTATGGCTGTCTGCACAATAGTTCAAATTCATTTAAGAATAATTTATTATGAAGACTTTTTCCTTTTGTGTTCTTAGTGTTTTGTATTTCAATATTGATGTGTATCCTCATCAGTTTTGTACGAATCTACTTACTGCTTTCTGCTAAACCACCCTACTATCAACCAGTTTCCACATCTTTCGAAAATATTTGAAATGGTTCAATATTTATGGCTGAAGAATATTCATACTGTGCCACACAAACTTCAAATCTGGAACAATAAAGTAAAATATTGTAGTAAATTTATTTATCTCAATATTTTAAATACTTCACATTTAAGTTTATGAGATACGAATTATTTCACCTCTAAATACATTTAAATCGGGAATGTTTAAAATTCTCTGTAATTATTCAATTATTATTAATTTTATATAATTCAAATTATAAAACATCACTAACTGAGGTCTGGACTACTCGGTGGAGAAACCAAACGTCGAATCCCAACATCCTGTAGGTACTCAAGGACAACTCGAACAGTGAGACATCTGGCATTGTCCTACATTAATAGAAAATCATCACCGACTCTTTCAGAAATTGGCACAACATGTCGCTGAAGAACCTCTTCAAAGCTCTTCCTGACATTTAGCGATCAATTTTCCACGATATCTAACTGTGTACTTCGGTCAAAACTTATGCCACCCCAAATCATAACACTGCCTCTACCAGAAGCCTTTTTGGCGAAATGTTAGCCTCTACATATCTCTCACCTTGACGCCTCCAAACTCTCATCTTTCCATTTGCAGAATGTAAGGTGACTCTCGACTTATCTGTTAATAAAACACGTCTCCAACCCTCTGTTCTCTGTTTGACATGTTCTCGAGAATATTGCAGTCTTGCGACTCTATGTGCTTTGGTGAGACGAGAGCCAGTAGCGGGTATTCTGGAAGCCAAGTTTCGTTCATTAACCTTCTTCTGACTGACCTGTTAAAATATGGACATAACGGACATCTGCGATCAAGTGACGTAATTGAAGATCTGGGATTATTTTTGTATTTTCAAGAGTTCAGAGAATTAGTCATTTATAAACATAAACAAATGGCTCGTTTCTATTCTCATAGTCGTTTACAACGATTGTATAAAAAAAGTACTATAGTAGAATGTAAGTTTCAATTACATCATTTTCAAATTTTATGCAATACTTTTGTCCAGCTGTTTGTTATGTTATATATACTATAAATGTTGTTCATTATTACATTTTGCTCAAGTAATTGCCACCAATGAAATATGATTTATCATCACTACTTACCGAAAAAAAAAATTTGGTCAATTACTAATAACTATTAAATAAGTTAATATGTCTTTTATAGATGGGTCTTATTAAGGGTCCAGCCCGTGGCACTAAAATAAATGCTCAGAATATCTGTAATGCACTAATGAACCCCACTATCCACAATGAGTTGGATTTCCAATTTCTCCTAGATCTAGGTAAATTTTGAAATCAGCGAAATACTTAATATCTTTTACCAACTTCTGGTCAATTCTGCAGCCTAAACTAGCAATTCGCTGTTTGTTTCATTCAAACAAATGAAAGAAGTCTTCCTTCATAGACATATTACAAATAGTACAGATGTCACTACAGTTCACAGTGTACGTCCTACTATTTAAAGTTAACTTCATAATATGATGATTTGAAAGTCTGAATTCGGTTATCAATTTGGCAATACGAAATAACATTCTGAAAGTAACATACTCCTGAGGAGCATTAGCTAAGAATGGAAGACCATTGTAGATTTGACTATATCGAGAACATTCAAGAAGTTGCCTGCCCCTATGCTTTAAACTATCTTTTACATAATTACCAATTTCTCTAATAGAAAAATTAGTATCTCGGGTTAATTCTTCTAAATTGAGTTCAATACCGTGCTCTAATAGTAAACTGAGAGAACCAGTTATATTTCAGTCTATTCAGAATCCACATGTAACTCTAAAAGCCTAATAAAACATTTACGCGGCAATCTCTTAGTTTCCATAATAGCCAAATTTTTAACCCAGCGGAATGAGACGTTGACTATATAAAGAGGAATTTCAGAATGCAAAGTCAATAACCGAATCACACACAGAAGTACCAGATCATACGCATATAACAATACAATCACATCCGAGACACCATCAATGTTTATACCGCGCACATTATTATCACAAAAAAAAAAATTCCACATCAGCAATATAAAGATAAAATAAAAAAAGGGCTTAATACTTCACCTTGCATAACACCTTCTGTCATTTCTATGTTTGAATAATTTTTTCTTTGGCATCAACTTTAAAATTGGCATTTTCGTATAAATTTATTAACAAATTTAAAATTTTTGAAGAAATTCCTTCTCCGTTTAATTTATGCCATAACCTCGAATGAGGAACCATATCAAACGCCCTCTTAAAGTCAATAAAGGATGCACAAATTTTTCTTCCCGACCAAACGCAGGTGGAACTGTTTAAGGGGGTTAAGTGTAAAAAATGCTATCCGCGTAACCAAGTCCCGGACGGAAGCCAGACTGACATTCCGAAATCGCAGAAACCTCAGATTCCCACAGTAATAAACGGCACTTAATAATCTGAGTAAATATCTTGAGGGTACAATTAGCAAAATTGCGCCCTTGTAATTGCATTTATCATTTCTATTTCCCTTTTTATGTAAAATAAACATTGTTACAGAACACCATGCTTCAGGAAATACCTCAAGAAAGAATATTTTATTAAGTATACTTCTAAGTATAAAAGCCAGTTCTGAGGAAAGCAGTGTATACAGTTCATTGACAATATGATATGGACCAGCAGCTTTAGCTTTTTACTTCTCACAATACTCAAAGTAATGTGTACACGAGCTTTCCAACTTAAAATAATGATTAATTTGTAATAGGTTGATTCATTTGTATGCTGTGTGTTCTTAGTGTTTTGCAAAATCGTATTGATGTGTATGCTCATCGTTTTGAAAAATCTACTTACAAATATTCTGTGCTAAATCAACTTAATATCAGTTTCAAGTTCTTTCTCAAATATTTAAAATGCTTCAATATTTATGCCTAGTGAAGAATATTCACCCTTTGCCAAAGAAACGTCGAACCTGGAATAACAAATTATTGTATTGATGTTATTTAATTTAATATTTTAAATAATTCACAGTTTATGAGATAAGAATTACACACAGGTGGATCAAGATTGTTCAAATTGTTCTCTATTTATTTAATTATTATTTTATGGAACCTAAAATATATATAACTTCTCCAAAATATAATATGGTTTTATATATGTATACACAATAAACATGGTGCATTTGCAAAACTTGCTCAAGAAACAGTGACCAATTAAAATGTTTTACCGTCACTTGTTACCTGAAAATAGAAATTGTTCATCATAATTATCTATTAATTAAATTAATCTGCATTTTATACACAGGTATATAGTTAAGGATCCAGTAGTTGCAGCCAAAGAATCCATTGGAAATTCATTAATATCCATTTTTCGCGCGGAACCTCACAATCCAGAGTGACTTAGATATCTACCTAGGGAAATTTCATCGCAGATACCATTCCTATTCAGCAACTCATTTCAATTCTCTAATAGAACTCGGCATCTACGGATACTATACCGATGTTTAATGAAAATCAGAAACAATTACCTCAATTCAAGTAGAAAAAAATCACAACTCTCATAAATACTTGTAAACCTCCAATTTAGGATATTGTTAAAGCCCTATCCTGTATTAATTTTAAAGAAACATTAATAGGTAATCCGCAGTAGTATGCAGGGACAAAAAAAATATTTCTAGTCACAAATCATTTTACTCTAAACCACAGGCTAAAAATTTTAAAATTCAGTAGACACAAATTGTGGTATATTCAATTTCTACGGATTTGTATACTGTATATTTGGAATTAATATTTTTGAGATCATTCAAAATATTCTCAATGGAAGATACGATTTGCTCATGTGGTTATGAGTATGTCTGGTACTCTGAAGTTCTCTAAGTGAAGCCCTGCATATAAGTAGTAATTTATTTCTTAGAAAAATGTAATACTGGAAGAAGTATGTGCTTACGATATATATTAATAACGACGTTAAAACCGGCTGATTAAATGAAAATTATTTTACATTATTTTCGCTCTAAGCAGACAATTTGAATTCTTGAGCATCACAACAGCGTGGTCTCAAGGTTCGCATTAAAATAAACAAAATGAAAATCTATTAAGGGTAAAAATAAGCAATGTATTTCCTACTGAAAACAATTATATATATTAATAACAGGATGGTGAAATATAAAGAAATTTGGAGAGTTTCAGCCATCAGATAGTTCGAATATTACGATTTGGTAACTGCAAAAAGGTGTACCTTATTCAAAATGTTTCATGTCGTGAGTACTAATGAGCTGAAAATACACGTTGCTAAAAGCGATTTTCCATTAGAATACAATGACAACGGGTTAATTACTTCCAATAATATGAATAAGAAAACTAGAAATTCTTTTACCGCAATATCCCAACTTGCTCTCATAGCAAGGAAACATACTACACTTTACTTATTTCTATTCCTAAATATTTAATATCTCTTACCACTTTATGTTTAATACCTCTGCTATCGAAACTAGCCATTCGTTGCTCTGAGTTTTCTATCAGTCTCAATAGTCTTCATGTGGAAAAAATAGTTCGAATCTCAGTTCTAAATTACAATAAATGTCCTTGTTTATCACTAACGTTTCATTTAATTTGGATACCCTAATAAGCGACTATTAGTAAGCAATAGCTTAACAAAGCAGAGAATTATTACAATTAAATATTAAGGAAATACACTAAAAATAAAAAACCAATGAGTAACTTAAGCAAAATCTTTATATTCACGGAAACAATCAATCCCTTCCACAACAAAATACAGAACATATTTCAGCTTACAACCATTATAACCTTACTTTTCAAAAACAAACCAATCGGCACACGGCCTTTTCAAACTTAAAATAGCTCTCCAAAAGAAATAAAATTAATATAATTCTTTGTCTATGATTAAATGAGTGAGCTCAATATTATACATCCATTAATATTCTTCAAATTATTTTTGAATTAAAGAAGAAACAGCTATTATTTTCATTCATACTTTAATTTTGAAAAAGTTATTATGGTGTTTTACTCATCTGCGGTTTCTGCAGTAATATATGACAAATACACGTATTCTCCTAGTATCAACACAAAGACATACAATATTTGCAGGTACATTTTGTTCACTAATCACTTATGCCTGCAATTAACCCAGAAGGGACGAGTTTGGATGAAAGATATTCTTAGCTTAGCTAAGAAAACTATAATCCAAATTGTAGGCGCCAATCATCAGCATACCACATCACCATCCCTGTCGTTTTAGAAGGATGACATCATCATCGGCATATGCCTGTACATAGAATCCCGATGAATTTATCCTGTTTAACAGTTCATCCATGCCAGGTTACCATAGCTTAGTTGTGACACAACCATCTCGAGGATACACTCTATCCGGTCCCACAACCGCAGTGTGCGTACGTATAGAAGCCTGTATAACTCTCCCCTTAAAGAAATAAACATCCAGCTAATTAATACTGATTGAATACTTTTTCGTCCTAAGGAATCTTCACGAGCATCAAACGATACTCTGTCAAATGCCCCTTCAACATCAAAGAAGCACCCTACAGCATATTCCTTTGTCTCTAGCATCTTTCATCCATCAGTATTATACCTATCCATCAACCTTTCCAAATTTTTATGAGGAATGATATAAGACTTATAGGTCTAATTGCCTTACGGTCGGAGTAGTCACATTTCCTGGTTTAGGAATAAAGATCACCCTAACTTCTCTCAATAATGTTGGCACATAACTTATCAACACCTTCATCAGTACATCTCCACCATTTTGTAGCTGACAGGGATAAACTCCATCAGGTCCAGGGGACTTAAATGGTAAGAAACTTTGGACTGCCCAAACCAATCTGTCCATTGTAATAAACTCGTCCAAGGTTCTAGTATCCTCCCACCAACCGCAGACGAAACAGTGCTGTTTATGTTATCCGGGAAATGGGTATTAAGCAAGAGCTGTAATATTAAAAATGGAATGTGTACACTTTACCAAAAAGGAAAAACTGAACGAACAACTGAAAGACAATATGTTATTGGACTGGCCAGACATTGCCTAGTTCGGTTTTCACTCGAAGAACCAGGCTACCTTGGAGGTATAATTCTGATGCTTTCCAGGTCTGGGGAACCGACCGCAACAACAAATGATTTATATTCGGCTCGATATTTGAAAGTCAATCCGAAGTTCTTGATTAAGATCTTTTAAGCACGACTGCTATCACTTTTAATTATGAAAAAGTTTGTTCACATGAATATGTCAGTAGATAGGATTGGATGGTTCTAAAACAAGTATTTGCACAAGATGGCGGCCGTCCCCCTCGCCCACCTCCCACCATAGTCACTTTACCTCTCTCCCGCAACATAACCCCCCTCCCCTCGTTCAACCTATCCCCAACTTTTCCCCACCCCACCCCCCCCTTTTTCTGTATCGAAGAAATATTGAAATTAATTTTTTTTTTTTGCTGGGGTCAGCAAAAGCGATCTCACAACCTTCGTCATCCAAGTCCGTCACTTACACCACTCAGCTAGAGTGGTAACTTGGGAATAGTAGTTTTCTTTTGATCCTTATACCTCACCCACATACTTCTCCCTCATATCGTTTCCCTCACTCTCTTTCTCTCTCTCTCTCTATATATATAAAAAATATATACACAGACACTTAAAGAGAGGCTCCGCCCTACGAACCCCAGGCCAGGGTTCATTAACCTGTATTTTTCCATTCGTACAAAGGTTTATTAACCTCTATGTATGCACAATGTTTGCAATATAATATCTAATTATAATATATTTATTTATTTTTTTTTAGACAGATACTTATGTAAGTTTTTTTTTGGTAAACAATAAACTAAAACCAAATTGTAGAAGTTGTTGCCGTTAGAAATGATCTGATGTATCTCTTAGTTGGCTGATCGGCCGGGGGGTACCATAAGAAAAACACTAAAAAAAATTTTTAAAGTGTTTTTTATTAATGGCCCGACGTTTCGACAAACATTGTTTGTCTTCTTCAGGGGTTATCTTAGAATCGGGAAATTTTGTATGCTCTGTTAATTACTACATGTTCAATCATGACTGTGGTCTATGTAGAACCACAGTCCTTCGGTTTTACTTATCTATGATCTGTGGTTTAGGAGTGTACACTCATAGACCACAGTCATGATTGAAATGTAGTAATTAACAGAGCATACAAAATTTCCCGATTCTAAGATAGCCCCTGAAGAAGACAAACAATGTTTGTCGAAACGTCGGGCCATTAATAAAAAACACTTTAAAAAAAATTTTTTAGTGTTTTTCTTATGGTACCCCCGGCTGATCAGCCAACTAAGAGATACATCAGATCAATAAACTAAAACTTAATCTATGGTTCCTTCTTATACACCATACTTATCTATTTTTATCGATCAAGTACATTGACATTTAATACAGTATATTGATTTATGAGTCATTTACCTGTGTAAGGTTTTTGGTAAGCAATTACAATTTAAATCTCCATTTTCCTTCTTTAAGAAAAATCTATTTAACCTATTACACAAAACACACCGAGGACAGCCGAACTACAGAGCTGATAATAACCGAACAGTCCTCATTTTTTTTTTTTAAAGAAAAATACAGATTACACAATCATTTTATAATTAAGTTGTCCAAGTTTTCTAATAATAACCACATTCCAAATCGTTCGTTAGTAGGTTTTACTTTTCTTCCATGGAACTGAGAAAAATATTTAACACTTTGTGAGAGCCCATGTTGTCTCTGCCGACGACCGATTAACACTTAATTACAAATGGCTGTGTAATGAGTTAAATCTCCACTTTCCTTTTTTAAGATAAGTTTTTTTTTATCGATCAATTATATTTATAGAATCTAATATATCGTTTTCTTTTTGGTACAGCTTAAAGTCGTTGGATCTGTTATCTAACGCAATGTACGACGAAATAGTTAATAATATGTTTTGTCGAACTAATTGTTTATGCAATTAAAGAAAGGAAAAAAAGCTAGTGTTTAACCAGAGATTTAATAACTGTTGTATCTCAATTTATGTACCAAATTCCACATATTTAATCACTTTTCTAATCTAAAACGTACTCAATTTACACACATAATTCCGTCAATTCTTGCAAAGTAGAGATGTAAGTTTTCGGTTAGAAATGTAGAAAGTGCCTATCTTACAAATTGACATGTAAGAAATAAAAGTAAGAATAGCGATCTATGCGTACATATTAAAACTAGTAATTTAAATGGAACTAATATGTTATATATTTAGAAACACTTTTTATTAGAGCAAAAGTAATTTTCTCTAGAGATAGCCTAGTGTAAGTTTGCAGTTAAAATTGTAAAAGTCGAAAGTTCGTATCTTTTAGAGCTTAACATGTAAGAATTGCGGTATATACGCATTTATTAAAACTAGTAATTTAACTGGAATTTATATGTGTAAACCTAAACCTATTACACAAAACACACCGAGAACAGCCGAACTACAGAGCCGAAAATGGCCGAACACTCCTTATTTGTCGGCAGAGACAGCATGGGCTCTCACAAAGTGTTAAGTGTTTCTCAGCTCTATGGAAGAAATGTAAAACCTACTAACGAACATTGGACTCCGGTTATTATTAGAAAACGTGGACAACCTAATTACAAATATTAGGGACATTAATTATACTGAGGGCGAGCAGTTACTAGAAGGCAATTCTAATTTACTAGTCCCAAATACAGACCCGTTTTGCGACAATATAATGCTTGTTAAAATATGTGCTTTGGAAGACTGCTATGGAGATGGAAAAAACCTAATTGTTAACAAGGAAATTTGTGGCTCTTTTAACAGTTATCTCCGAGGGGGAAATGCGGTACTTTGTTTGTGCGAGACATGGTGTTAAAGCCAAACTACCTTTTTTACTAGAAAGCAAGAACAAAATGGCTAAAGGTGTAGAAACAGTAATTGGAGAAGAACGTTTGGGAGATATATATAAAAAATATAACAACCCAGTATGTATACCATACAAAGTCGAGTTGTCGGATGTAAAATTGGAGAATCAGCTGGAAAAATTGCAAGAATATTTAAAACGACTAAAAGAGGAAGATTACTACCTAATTGATTTGGATATAACACAGGACTTTGCTGGAATATTTAATAAAACAGAAATGGGTAGTTATTTAACCAATAACTTTAACTTTTGCTACCAAGGAGAGTATAAGAACGAATGTAATGTAATTTGTGGATAACTATAAAACAGTTGTTAAGGACTGTTTAACTTGGTTAACTTCTAACGCAAGAGTTAATATATGCAATAAGTTTATTTGTCAAATAACAAGTCCGGGTGTTAATAAGAAAATCGGCAACCATGTTATAGATTTTGTAAATTGTCCGGATACAAGATTAAAAGAAACATTTTCGTCTACTTCTACCAAAGAAAATGGTATTACAAGACTAGAAGCTACAATTTATAACTACTGTATTGGAAATTATTACAAAGCAACCGACGATGTGTACTACCCTCTGGAAGACCGTTTATCCCTATTGGAAAGTAGCAAACGTTATTTCCGTCAAGCTCCAATGTATTCTGTTTCTTCTGCAAAAGATGTGGACAAGGCCAACAGACACTTTGCAAAACAGTTGTGGCCTTGTATTTAATAATTTGTTACAGTATGTATATTGGGCGAATAAGAATACAAGAAAGTTGACTGGTATACAGTTAAACCTACCGGAAAATATCAAGAACAGAGAAAAAAAATGATAAATTATGTTGCTTCGACATTTCGTTTTGACTCTCTACCAATTAATTATATATTATATTGTAGAAGATTGTGTAAACAAAGATATTGTACAGATTGCATTAATTAAAATGTAACATTTTATTGTAAATGTTACATTAAAAACGTTGGGGAAACGTATTTCTCAAAAACTGGAACACTGTTTTCTACCATACCAGGAAGTATAGATATCGAAAAGACAGGATTGGTTTCTACCAATAATGTAATTCCTCATGTCTTAACGGAAGAGAGCTAACATAACCAACACGCTATTGCCATATACAGTAAAAGAAATAGAACTCCCACCTCTAATGTATGTACCATCTGCAAAGAAACGACACTTAGTTGTGCAAAAATGTTACATTAAATGTGTATTTCTCAAAAAAAAAAAAAACAAAAACTGAACACTGTTTTATACCATACCATAGATATCGAAAAGACAGGATTGGTACCATGTCTTACGGAAGAGAGCCGGCAGGCTATTGCCATATACAGTAAAAGAAATAGAACTCCCATGTATGGGCAAAGAAACGATACTTAGAACTAGGTGGATTTAAAAAGAAAGAAGAGAGACTATTTACAGAAAAGACTGCAGAAAGAGGAGTACAAGCAACTGGTGGAAAATGAGAGTTGACCGAATTTAAAAATATTAAACCACATTGCAAAACTTTGGACACAACTGGTGTTTACCGTAAACAACAAAGGAACTTTTATATATGCAGAAAAAGAAGAGTGCAAGAACTAAAAGGGTGCCACAAAAATAGTGCCTATTCTAATAAAGAAAATGGTTACATTATAATACCAAAAAAATGGGTTGGATATAATTTCCTCACCTACCGAGAGAAACCATTTTAACATTTACTGCTGTAACAAGTTACAATGGACACTCGTTTGCCAAAATACTTATACCTGTGCAGGAAAAATATGCAAGGTACCGCTTTTACACACCACAGGAGAACGATAAAGAAATATGAGGTCGTGTTAAAGTTTCTGAGTGCAACCGGCTGAAAGCAGTAATTCTGGTAGGCCTTAAACTAGTTACTTATAGAAATAATATATACTACAGATGGATAATATGGAGACATTGCTGGTTAGTAAGAGAAATGCTTTAGATTTTGACTATAAATTACATTAGATAAGTTAAAACATACTGCCAGTAGACGTAAAATGATTTGTGTTGTGTATGTAAATTATGTATATTATTAACAAGAATTGTAGTATAAGGGATGGATTTTGTAGTTAAACAAAATATTATGTTTGTGTTATTTATAATAGAACCGTACACATCTATGTATTATGGGAGAAAAATGATAGAGAAAACGGTGATCAATTTTTACTTTTAATGGTTGCAATTATTTCCTTTCTTTTGTATTGCAAAAATAGAGAAACATTTTTTCTTCTTCTTTAAATTATTCACTTAACAGCAAGTAAGGCTCGTGCGCGCGTGCATGTGTTTGTAAGGGCGCGTATGGATGGTCTGACTCTGCAAAAATGCTTCTGTGCTTTGAGCACAGCCAGCATTCACATTTTTATCGACCCGAGAGGTTGAACTTGCCACCTAAGCCGCTATACATAGCTTGTTGGAAATATTCTCTATAGAGGAGCAGTTGAACAAGCCTTTAACCACTCTGGGCAGCTACCAACAAAATATACTTGATCACTTACTCAACTGTAACTACTGGAGGTGCCACAAGATTCAAGATACAGCAGTCAACAGACCTGGAATCATTATAGCCTGCTGGCTAAGGACACAGAGGAGCTCGAGCTTGAAATACAGCTTTGGAATCTACAAGCAGGACGAGTATAGACCGCGGGCTAAGGACAAGCCACGAGTGCAGCCGCAGTTAGAGGTACTAGTGTGTGGGAGGTCAGCAGGTACCGGGGTTTATCGGGGTGTTGGCCACGCTGCCGGTGCTCCCAAAGCCTGCTACCAAACACACCTTACAGCCCTTTTCAGGGACACCTCGATTCACTTACTGCGAGCTTGCACAGCCCTACCAGGGCGGCGCAATTCACTTACCTTCTTCGACGAACGAGTAGAGTGTGCGGCTCTTTTCATGGCCACACCAACCTACTCGCTGGACAGCGCCACCAGCATAGAATTGCGCTTAGTCAGGGTAGTGGCTCTTTTCAGGACCACCCTATACTGTTCGCAGTCTGCAGAGCCTTACTAAGCCACACATATTTTTTTATCTTTTTAATTGTTGAGTACCGGACTAAGTCCTTCTTCCACTGGTACCAACACATACAATATTTGCAGGTACATTTTGTTCACTAATCACTTATGCCTGCAATTAACCAAGAAGGGACGAGTTTGGATCAAAGATATTCTTAGCTTAGCTAAGAAAACTAAAATCCAAATTGTAGGCGCCAATCATCAGCATACCACATCACCATCCCTGTCGTTTTAGAAGGATGACATCATCATCGGCATATGCCTGTACATAGAATCCCGATGAATTTATCCTGGTTAACAGTTCATTCATGACAGCTTACCATAGCTTAGGTGTGAGACAACGATCTTGAGGATACCCTCTATCCGTTTCCACAACCGCAGTGTCAGTCAGTGATTTTCATAGAATGTCTGAAGGCTGAAGCTTCTTATTCTTGCAGCAAGAAAAATCTATAAGTCTGTGACTGGCGCCTGTATCCATAAGAGCATGGATTAATTTTTTATTTATTCGTAGGTTTACGAGTAAATTGTCGTGCGAAGTGAAGGCCGGGATGATTGCCGTAGTTGTGGTAACCGCCTGTGACTGCCGGGAATTTAGCCGTTTTTTAGTTTACTAGTGATTTGTCGTTGTGTTTTAATCGTTGGGAATGAGCTCGTTGGTAGATAAATATCTGTTGCCGTGGCTAAATGCTGAAAAATTTTCTTTTAATTACATGTACAATTATAAAAATTTTAAGTTAATAGTAAATAATATATGTACATTTAAGGGAAAGACCTGAAAGAAAAGGTTGGTTTAGAATCAATACATATAAAAAAATAAATAGAATTATAAGTCCTGAAAGGGATTAGTTACTCACTTGGCTGGTGTGTAAGTATGTGACTAAGACATGTCTTGCAGTGTGTTGTCCCTAGATAGCTCGGGAACCGGCGTGACGACAGATGGTGGCCAGTCGGTGGCCTCTGAGTGTTTATTGACCCTTGTAGGCCAGGTGGCTTCTGTAAAATGAAAGGGTTTAGCGGCGTTCCTTTGACAGTGTATTGTCCCTTGTTTGTAAGGGTTTTGTTTGCCGCGGTTCTTGACCTGTAGATAGCGGCTGGCTGGAAGCACTAGTTATAATTTTTAGATTTATAATTTATTTAATCTTCTTGCTTTTTCTTCTTGCTATTACATCACAAAGGCAACTGTGGGCATGGAACGAAAAACTGAGCACCGTCCGCTACCTACAGACAAGATGGCAAGGTAAGGACATCCTATCATGATTCTTTCTGAGTGCGACATTCAAATTCATACAAGGTGACATGAGGCTGAAGAAGCTCATTGTAATATGGGCGAAAAATCGCATTACAGCAAACAGTTGACGCGGTCTCACACCGAGTGAGTTGAGTTTAAGTATTGTTTTGTAATTATTTAATTATATTATATTACCAAATACGGCACAATTGTATGCGCACACATTAAATTTATATGGCATTTTGCTGGCATTTGATGCATATGCGTTTTCAAACCTCCAGACTGTAGATAGATAGATAGATAAAGATGTTTTATTTATATCGAAATTTATATTTTGTGCAAAAGAAAGAAAAAATAATAATAACTACACATGTTATGACATGGTCAATTAGACCGTCTGTCAGAGTCCACTCCTGATGAAATTAATTTTACCAAAATACAAACATCATAACTCATAAAGAACACACTTATAACAAAAAAACAAGTAACAAAAATATAAAGCAAACTAAAAATTAAATTCTTCAACTAACATATTTCTATAAAATAGTGCATCTTTAATGTACAAAGCTAACTTGAGCCAATCAGATCCATTTAACAACGACAATTCTACTTCTGTCAAAACTGATTTTTTGAAAAAACGTAATCTAAACTCTTTAAGGATGGGACATTCTGCCACAAAGTGAAAGACATTTTCAACTTTAGATA
Source organism: Triatoma infestans (assembly GCA_011037195.1). Taxonomy (NCBI): domain Eukaryota; kingdom Metazoa; phylum Arthropoda; class Insecta; order Hemiptera; family Reduviidae; genus Triatoma; species Triatoma infestans. The sequence goes on from JAAEAF010002941.1 coordinate 29,346, forward strand.
AATTACACAGTGAACAGTTGTAATTGACATTAGGTAGCCACGGCTTATAATTTAAATTCAACAATTCCCCCCTTATTTTAAATATCAATTTTTTGTATTCAATTTAAGTTACTGCTTATATAATTTGTATTAAAACTTAATTTATTAAAGTGCTCGTGGTATTTGGCGTGTTTGGCTAAGAACTTAAATTCCTCTATCTCATTATTCTTTATTGCAGATAGTAAGCATTGTGTTTGCTTCTTCCAATTAATGATGGTTTCATTATCCAGCACGACATCATATACCTCTCCGCCAGTTGATACCAAGAGTGATACCAAAAAGTTTCTTTTTTATGGTTTCTATTGCCACTATATGTGTTAATCTGTCTTCGGAGTGATTATTTAATATATAAGAAAAATGCAGCTTCAGGGTAAAACAGAAAAGTGTATTTCTGCCAGTTTCTAAAAGTATGTAATAAGAAGATTCGTGGCCCCAAACTTGGCATCCGTAACACATTCCGGCACGCATCACTGCATTGAAAATTTGAAATTTAACAGGGACACTAATGTACTTATTCCTAATAAAATTATGCCAAATGCTGCCTATGGTGCGCTTGCCAGCCACCAGTTTTTCTTTTAAGTGCAATTTAAATTAATTCCGAGATAGTTATAGCTCCGCACCACTTCAATAGGTTCATTGAATTGATCGCAACGGTTTATTTTATAAATTACATACTTTGGGTCTATCCAGTAAATTTATCGACGCTGTCAAATGAACCTCCAGACTGTATACAAGTGGACCGACATTTATACGGCTCCTCGCTTGTATGTGTTCGCATATGTTGTTTATGGGTTGAGAGCGCCTCGTAGTTTGAAAGAAAGCAACGTTTCAGCCATGTTGCTATGAGCCACTTCTGGCTCATAGAAATGTCTAAAAAATTTCAACTTCTTTCTCGTGAAGTGGAAGACGATTTATCTGAGATATCATCGACAGTATCTCGGATTCCTACAAGAACTGAGAAGAAAAGTCTACTAAAACATGAACTACCACCTATTGTGATGTATGGCAAAAGTTGAAAATTTCAGCAAGCCACTGAACAATAAAAACTAAACTATCGGGTGAAATAGGGTTCAAATCTAAGAGAAACCGTATGTAGCGTATACAACTGTTTTTGATTGTTACATAGATTATCTAAGCAAGGCAGAAATACAGTACCATACCTGCATTCCCAATAGTGAAGTAGGTCATAAATTAATAGTATATGTGCATTCGGCGGTTACAACTGAAGAGATTAAAATATATTGTGTGCAAGGTGTTGAAGCTCTCAAAATAGAACAATTTCGCCGTAATGAAGGCGCTAACAAAATACCTTTTTCGGTATATGGTGTAACTTTAAAAAAAGAAACCCTCTTGAAAGAAATTAATAACATCAGAGCAATTGTTTACTGTCGAGTATAATGGAAAAAATATAAGAGCAGAAATTTAATTACAAGGAGATTTCGATGCCAAAGTTATGGCCATATACCAATATAACTAAAATGTGAGAAATGTCCTTAAAATCACTCTCTCGACAAATGCCCCTATCAAAACAATTAAGAAATATTTAAGTGTTCAAACTGCCAGGGCAATCATGGGTTTCTCAGACGATCAATGTCCAATGATTATGCAATTGCCGAGGGGATAAATTCTCGCATATATCTTCTGAATAAAATTAACTAGGCTGGATATAAGTACGATATTTCAAACTTCCCGCCTATTAACGGCAATGTTTCCTTAACTCTTTCAAATATATCTTGGGAACGAAGATGACCAAGCTCACAACAACAACAACCGCCTGAAACACTCGACTCGGACATTACACTCAGCTCCCTCTTTGAAGAGCTAAAATCTATGCTATATTTTAGGAATATATTTACTAAAATATAATCTGACTAATTCAATTAAAAACTGCAAAAGACCCCATATCTAATCTCGTAATTATGGCTGAGGCTCTCTTCAATTCAATCATCTAAGTACATTTTAATTAGAATTAAGTATGTTGTTGAAATTCCGAATTTGAAAAAATCGGATGCCCAGAAGTGCGTGTGCTTTTATTATTAAATGATTTTTTTTAACAGTGCTTTCAGTTCCCGACGAAGACCTTTAAATTTGGTACACTAACTATAAAATTTGTCAATTATAATTTTGAGAACTGAAGTAAGATAAAGTTGATTGATTCACACTAGATTCTTTCCTTTGTGTTCTTAGTGTTTGGTATTTTAGTAATGATGTGTATACTCATCCGTTTTAAAAGAATCTACATACAATTACTTTGTGATAAATCAAATTGGTATCAGTTTCAACTTATTTCTATATGTTTAAAATGCTTCTATATTTATGGGGGTGTTGGGGTGTTCTATATATAGAGGGGTGTTGTTATGGATCCCTCGTTGCAGCAAAAGAATCCATTGGAAAATCACTAATGCTCCATTTTTCGTATGGAATCTCACTATCTACTATAGCTTGGATAACCCTTTTGCACGAGATCTCGCGAAATTTAAATTTTGCAAATCCCATTCCTATCCAGCAGCTCATTTTAATCCACTAATAGAACAGCTACGCTGTCCAACAATTTACGTTAATGAAATTCAAGCATTTACGGATACTATAGCGAAGTTTAAGGAAAATCTCAACGAATTATCTCAATTCAAGTAGAGAAAAATCACTAGCTTTATGAATACTTGTACACCAGAAGTTTCGGATATTTTACACGACCTATCTAGAACTAATATTCAAGAAACATTTTGAAATTCAATTGACATAAATATATGGGGAAATTCAATTTCTTCGGATTTGTATACTCAACGTTTGGAATTAATATTTTCGGCATCATTAAAAATACCCTCATTGGAGGATACGATTTGCTTCAGTAGTTATGAGTATGTCTAGTACCTTGGAGGTCCCTAGGTGAAACCGCGTATATAACTGGTAAAATTATATTTGTTTGAATAATAATAATACTAGATGAAGTACGTGGTGCAATCTAATTTAATAATTTGACGTTAAAACTGGCTGATTAAATAAAAATTATTTTACTTTATTTTTACTATGTGCAAACAATCAATTAACTCTTAAGCATCACAAAAGGTGGCTATAAGCTTTGCATCAAAATAATCGAGAAAAATCTAATAAGTGTAATAGATACGAACGGTACTCCTTTACATTACATTACAAGTATTGGTAGAATTTCAAATTTTAAGCAAATCACACTAACTAAGTGCGATATTACTATTGCTTATTTTATAAAAACACTATTCATTTTAGGTAATTCTGTAAAGTTCCATTTGCTCTATCAAGAGGTTCGGTAGTATGTTATTTGCGCTTTTTGTTTATTTTAAAATAATAATATATATATGCTAGGAGTGGTACTAGTCCCTTACTAATCCTGATCACCTCCATGTTTATGTCAGAAGGATTTTGTAATTTACAGAAATGTCTTTTGATATGTAATTGTATTAGAACTTTGCTATTTACATTGAGTATGTAAAAATAAAGTTATTATAAAATTCAGGAAATATTTATTAGGTTATTCAGATACATATGTGGACGAAATAATAACTAATCTAAAGATAATATTATATTTCAATTAGATTTGTGATATTCAGAAATCAGTATGTCAAATAAAAAATCAAAATCAATTTCAAATAAATAAATTTGCCAAAATATCAATTAAAAAGCCCAATTATAACATGATCTCTCAATACTTAGTATTTAAAGTAAACGATAAAAATTAGAAATCATTTTAATATTACAAAAAATATCACCAGTTCCAAACCAGATAGATGAGTTCCACCTGTTGATAAAAAATGCCCACATTTGTTTACAGAAACGAGAACGCTTTAAGTGAAGTGTTTACATCTATTTTTGGAATTGATCTTTGGGCATTCTCATGGAAAAATACTCAAGCTTAGGAGTTGCGACCGCCTCAGTAGTTTGCTAGAAAGCGACGTTTCACCCATGTTGAAATGAGCGTCTTCTAGGTCGTAGAAATGTCTAATAAAATTCATTTCTTCGTCGTGAAGAGGAATACGATTTATCTGATATCATCGATAGTGTCTCAAATTCTGGCAAGTCACTGAATGCAATAAAACCTAAACTAACGGATGAAATTGGGTTCCAATCTAAGAGTGATCGCGTACTAGCCTATACATAGAATATAACTGTTTTTGAGTGTTTCATAGATTATCTAAGCAAGGTAGAAATACAATACAATACCTGCACTCCCACTTGTGAAGTAGGTCATAATTTAATAGTACATGTGCATTCAGCGGTTATAACTGAAAAAATTAAAGATGGATTAAGCGTGCAAGGCGTTGAACTGTCAAAACAGAACAATTTCACCGTAAAAAAGGCGTTACCAAATACCCTTGTTGGTGTTTTTGAAAGAAATTTATAACATCAGAACAACTGCTTACTGTCGAGTACAATGGAAAAAATATAAGAGCAGAAATTTAATTATAAGGAGTTTTCTATGCCAAAGTTATGGACATATTACGACAAACTATAATAAACGACTAAAATGTGAGAAATGTCCATAAAATCACTTGCGACGATTGCCCCTATCAAAGTAACGAAGAAATAGTTAAGTGTTCAAACTGCCGGGTCAAACATTGGTCTTCAAACGATCAATGTCCAATTGAAATAGGGAGCCTTGCCGAAGGGGACCTTGCTGTTGTACATGGTCGACGAAAATTACGCGGTTTTCTGGTGATTAATCTGCTTTCCTTTTTTTAAATGTTCTTCTTTTAGTTAGTTTATATTATCTTATCAAGTTTCGAAGAGTACCACCTGTTAAATTCTTAATTCCAGTACTGGTTGAATCTTCTTCTAGTTCACTTCCTGATGAACAAATTGAACCTCCACTGTACTTACTATATAACACCTCCAGACTACAAAGTGTTCCTTTCGAGTGATCATATTTATATTGAAAATGATCAGATTATATTAAAAGTGATCATATTTCAGATAGGCTTTCTTATTAGCTCTCCTCGCCTCCTTCTAATGCGAATAAATTTTTTTCTAACTTCTTTACTTGCATTGGAAAGTCTTCGGTCAACACTAAGTTAGTCCCTTGCAACGGCAAGAGAGAGAGCACAAGCCTGACCGAGAGAAAACAGACTCTCACTGGCTTATATGCAGGTTCTCCCCACACTAGCCTGCTTAAGTCAGAGAGTACCAGAGTAAGTCTGTTTTCTCTCGGTCGGGTTTTTGCTCTTATGGTATTGATGAGGAGAGAAATTAGGTTAGATTAGACGAGATATGAAAACACTGTTATAATATAGCTATAAGTTTACACTAACTGCACTGGACTTGTAATGATTTTCATAGAATAAAGGGTGGAAGTAGATATATGACAGGAGCCAAAGGTATGAGGGAGTATTCGTACTCACATAGGGCAAAACTTCCCTATGTTTCACGAGACGGCTATCCCGTCGCGGAACCTCATACTAGCCTATCCATCGCGTCCTCGTCGCTGGCTCTGGTAACATCTGCGCTCCACTTTGGTGGAAGCGTAGGTGGCCAAGATGGATGGCGAACGCAGAGGGTAGCCCTCGGGCTATTTGGGAACCTAGCACTCCCACGTACCTCAGCTACAATTACAGACTAACAAATGCAGTGGTATTCCCTTTAGGAGTGTGAGTAGGTGGAGATTTTCTTTTTCCGCCCTCTGTTTGGGTCGCCATAATTTATGTGCGGCCTGAATCTCTTGCAGTGAATTCTTTTGCTGCGGAGCCTCTGGGGGAATTCATACTGCATCACTTACACCTAAACGCCTTAACATTAAACACTTACACAATTACAGTTTTACACGCCAGTGGCACGTGCTGGTGCCACCCACATGTTTGCCGTGTGTGGATACCTGTGTCGTGGGGAAAGGAAGTCCTGGTGGTTGAGGGCGCAGGTTCACGCTAGAGGCAAGTTACCTCAGCGGGCCTGGCAGTCCAACACACCCCTTTGGTTCCGGACTCCGCTAAACAGGCGGCCAGAGCCTAACCCAGCTCTGGTCAATCGGCTAGCGTAAAATACGCATGGGTGAGCTCCTGGATATTGTGGGCCTTGGCTCACAATCCCCGGGAGCTATATCTCTGGCGCTTCTTTATAGCGTCCCAATTTGTGAGGCTCCGTGGAGGGTGGAGAGCTCCGGAGATGAATTTTTATATACTTGATTTATGGATTTAAATCAAGTAAAATCGTCAGCCGAGGGCCCCTTAGAGGAGGGGGTCATCGGTGGTGGGGGAAACTCCTCTGTGCATCTAGGGTTGGGCGACCAGGGCTCGGATGCACTTGGGGGGAAACTGGATAGTATTTCCAGGAGTATGGAGAACCTGCTTCTGGAGGAGAGCGCGCCAATAGTCGCTGCGGAGGACTCGTCCACCTGCGGAGATGAATGGCACGTGGTCAAAGGAAAGAAGCGAGGCAATTCTGCGTCGGCCAAGGCTGCTGCGAATTCCTCTGCGAAGGAAAAGGAAGCTAAGCCAACTTCTGGTAAGGTGTCTAAGGCAACTGAGCAGAAGAAGAAGCTTAGTGGAAGATACAGGCAAAGGCGTGCGAAGAGGATGAGATCTTCTCAACCTGCATCTGCACCAGCTGAGGATATACCTATTGGGGCTCAAAAAAGATCCAGTACCCCGGGGGACACGCCGCCTGGAATCCAGCCGGCAGGTAAAAAGCCCAAGATAACGGAGGCGGAGAGAAAGCTGTTTCTGGCCATAACCAGCAGCGATCCCTCCGAGCCTCTCTCTGAAGATGACGCTTCTGTCATCAGAAGGGGGATGCTCGCCATCGTTAGGAAAGCCATACAGGAACAGTCATGCAGACTGAAATTTATTCAGTCGGGCATGGTCTCTGAGGGCTGGTTTCTTCTGGCCTGCTTTGATCAGGCCACATTTGACTGGGTGTTGGAGAACGTTAAGCCTGGTTGGGAGGGAAGGCCCTTCAAGCTTATGAAGGCGTCTGAGGTCCCTACTATGGCTAGGATCTCTATGTTTATTCCAGAGGGCAAGCATACCAGCGGACAAGTGCTGAAAGGTCTTGCCTTCCAAAATAATTTGGACGTAAGCCGATGGAGGAACGTGTATCGACAACAAGTCGAGAAAGGAGTATCCTTGGCTTACAGGATTGATGATGCTTCTGTCCAGGCGTTGAAGGAAGTTGACTTCCGTCTTCTCTTTGAGATGGGCAGGCTCTTCATCAGGTTGAAGAAGGAAGATGAGGATGCTCCTACCACTTCTTCTGAGGCAATGGAGCAGGATACAGGTAGGGCTGACCAAGATGGCAGCAAATAAGGTAGGTGGTGATTATTATTATCATTATTATTACTATTATTATTATTGTTTTGTTTTTCACCTATCTGTTTCCTACCCGTGTTTTATTAGGATCTAACTCTTCCGATGTTGACTTGTGATTATGGCGGTTGACAGGGTAGAGATGATACAAATTAACTTGCAGCATAGCAAAGATGCAACGGCTAACTTATGCCGCTGTATTGCTAAGTTGCATACATATTTTATTCTAATACAAGAACCTTATGCCTTTAAAGGTTTGGTTCGAGGATTGAGTGTGGTTGATGGCAGACTGTTCGTGGCGGATGGCGGGGACATTCCTAGGGCATGTATTTTTGCCAGTCGGGGTGTCGACGCTGTCCTGCTTCGACAGTTCTGCTGTCGGGACTTGGTGGCGGTGAGGGTTGGTCTGGGGGTTGGTGGGCGTCGTCGCGACGTAGTTGTGGCTTCGGCTTACTTCCCCTATGATTGCCCCTCTCCTCCTCCTCAGGAGTTCATGGGTTTGGTTCAGTATTCGGAGACCAATGACATACCTATTATAATAGGGTGTGACGCGAATGCGCATCATGTCGTCTGGGGTAGCAGCGACACCAATGGTAGGGGTCGCGCTCTCATGGATTTCCTGGTGGGCACGCGATTAGAGGTCCTGAATAGGGGTACTGAACCCATTTTTGTTACTAGGATTAGAAGACAGGTTATTGATATTTCCCTTGCTTCTAGGAATTTTAGTGGTCTGATTAAAGATTGGAGGGTGAGTCCTGAGGCTTCCATCTCCGATCACAGGATGATTAGGTTTAGTCTGGGGATTGATCCAATTACCCTGGCTAGTTTAGGAATCCCAGGAGGGCGGATTGGGGTTTATATTCTAGAATTATTGAAGATAAACTGACTATCCAATCAGAAGCCCCTGATAGTATAGAGGAATTGGAAAGGGAGGCTGGTATTCTTCATGAACATATTAGATCCTCATTAGACCCTCCCAAGGTGGTTAAGGGTAGTAAGAACCCCTGGTGGTCCTCTTCGATGGAAAAACTAAGGAGACAGGTAAGGGGCTCATACAGGAAGGCTGTCCTTGCTGATTCCTCGGAATCATGGGATAGTTATAACAGCATTAAAAGAGCATATAAATATGCTCTGAGGAGAGCCAAGAGGAATTCCTGGAGATCCTTCTGTGAGGATATAAATTCGTTCCAGGAATCATCTAGATTGGTACGGATTCTTAGTAAGGATAGGGACAGTCAGTTAGGTACCCTACGATACCCTGATGGTTCCTTTACAGGGGGGAAGGGGAGACACTGCAGCTTTTGCTTGATACTCACTTCCCGGATAATATTGGTTTGAATGCTGCTTCGTCTTTGGTGTGTGGAAGGAGATGGAACCTTGAAGATGTATCCACCTTAGATGGGGTAGTTACACAGGATAGAGTCAGGTGGGCAGTACAAAGTTTCTCACCTTTCAAGTCACCTGGACCGGACGGGATTTATCCTTGTCTGTTGCAAAAGGGTGGGGACGTGCTGACGAAGGTATTGTTAAGATTGTTTAAAGGATGTTTGATGTTTGGTTATGTACCAACATTATGGAGAGAAGTAAGAGTAGTCTTTATTCCCAAGCCGGGAAGAAATGACTACTCTGACCCCAAGGCATTTAGACCCTTATGTCTTTAGTCTTATGTCTTTCTTCTTGAAAACTTTGGAAAGGTTGGTGGATAGGTATATTACTGATGGCCCATTAAGGGATCATCCACTCCATCCTAACCAACATGCTTATATTGTGGGTAAGTCGACAGAGACTGCATTGCATTGTCTCGTCGGTAGGATAGAATCTGCCTTGGAAATAAAAGAATATGCCCTAGGGTGTTTCTTTGATGTTGAGGGGGCATTTGACAGAGTATCGTTTGATGCTCTCGAAGATGCCTTGGTTCGAAAAGGTATACATCCTGTCTTAATCAATTGGATAGGTGTCTATCTTAGGAGTAGGGTTATACAGGCATCTCTTGGCGGGCGCACCGTGATAGTAAAAGCGGGGAGAGGGTGCCCTCAAGGGGGTTGTCTCTCACCAAAGTTGTGGTGCGTCGTCATGGATGACCTTTTGGTTAGGCTGAACTCATCGGGATTTTATGTGCAAGCATATGCCGATGATGGTGTCATTTTATTGTTAGGGCGCTGTTTGTCCACTATTTCGGACCTAATGCAAAGCGCCCTTAATATGGTATATTGTTGGGCACAGGTTAAGGGTCTTTCTATTAATCCTATGAAGACCCAGGCAATTCTATTCACTCATAGAAGGAAGATAGTAGGTTTTACACCTCCTAGGTTGTTAGGTACTTCCATACAGGTTAGCAAATCAGTGAAGTTCCTTGGGGTAGTTCTCGACAGTAAATTGAACTGGTCGGAGCATGTTAAGACACAACATCAAAAGGCGATAATCTCCTTTTGGCAATGTCGAAGAGTTGTTGGTAAGAATTGGGGAATCACTCCCAAGATGATGTTCTGGATTTATTGCATGGTCATTAAACCTAGATTGGTATATGCGGCTTTAGTGTGGTGGCGTCGCATTGAAACACGATCCGCTAGGCAGCTGTTGGAAGAAGTCCAACGCTTAGCTTGTCTGGCGGTGACTGGAGCGTTTCGGACTACACCGACCGCATCTATGGAGACTTTGTTAGGGATTCCACCTCTCTTTGTGGAGGTGAAAAACCAGGCAATGAAAGCCTGTTATAGAATTAAACAGGCAGGCTTTTGGCAGGGTAAGCGATATGGTCATTCTACCATTTATCGTGAGATGCTTTTAAGGATTCCCATTACAGGTTTTCCTTCTGATAGGAGTCTGAAAACTTTTGTCTTTGGTCATTCCTACAGGGTTAGGTTGCCTTCTAGGGAAGATTGGTTAACCCTGGGTCCGTCTGCTGTGATTCCTGAGAATTATCTCCGATGCTACACGGACGGTTCCAGGATGGATAGTAGGTCTGGGGCTGCCGTCTATTTTGAGACGGGAGATCATTTGGTAGCGCCTGTTGGTGAGTGGGCCACTGTTTTCCAGGCTGAGGTTTATGCAATTCTTTGCTGTATTTTGGATGAGAGGGTGCGTAACACTAATTTAAAGGGTGTTTGTATCTGCTCGGATAGCCAGGCTGCGTTGAAGGCGCTTAATTCATGTGTCTTCACTTCCAGATTGGTGTTGGAATGTTCTAGAAGACTGGAAGATCTTTCTTTATTAAAGGATGTGCTTCTGGTCTGGGTTCCAGGTCATATGGGAATTTTTGGGAATGAGGAGGTGGATAGGTTTGCCAAATTAGGTGCCTCTCTCCCTTTCATTGGTCCAGAGCCTGTTGTTGGTGTGTCTTCTGACACATGTTTGTCGGGCTTTCAGACGTGGATGACCTCACAGCACTCATCCTTATGGATGAGTGCAGTGGGTTGTCGGCAGTCTAAAATGCTCATTGGGGGCCCGGACGGAGCTTTGAGTAGTGGGGTCCGATGTCTTTCACGGACCTCCCTCAGGTATCTGGTTGGATTCCTCACTGGGCATTGTGGTTTAAGGAGGCATCTCTATATAATGGGACTTGTGCCTGACCCCTTTTGTAGAGTTTGTGAAACTGAGGAAGAAACACCCATGCATCTGATGACGAATTGTTTGGGTTGTGAGGAGATTAGGTTTAGGAACTTCGGCCGGAATAGGATGTCGGTAGAGGATCTTAAGCTGTGTCCTTTTAAGGTTTTGGTCCGATTTGTTCGGTCTGTTGTGAAACTTAGATGGTTGAATCCTGGGCCTGGATTTGTATTCTAGTCCCAGTGGTTGTTATTCTTTAGGGGTAGCTATATGGGCCCTGGGGGGCTTTGGATAGCGTAGGGTTTTGCCCTCCCCTTTCGCGAATAATAATAATAATAGATATATGACACGATGTGATGTATATGGTTGAATCTGATAGATCGATATTTAGATCTCTCACTGGCATATATTTTAATTAGAATTAGGTACGTTGTTAAAATTCCGAATTTGAAAAATCGGATGACCAGAAATGCGTTTGGTTTTATAATTAAATGATTTTGTTTCAGTTTTTCGCAATTTTCTCTCAAATGGATCCGACAATTTTCTGGAAACATTGTACGTAAATTAAACATACAAAGATTTACAACTGTTTTAAAATATTTCTCTCTTAAAATTCGTTAACAGCACTTATAGGATAGGGGAGGGGTTAAGTTTTCTCTAAAGTGCTATCATAGTTGATTACAAATTTTATCTTCCAAACAAAATTAGAGATAAATAGATGACCGAAATTCCGCTTTCATGAAAATTAGTAAACCGGAAGTGCGCTTTTACTGAACAGTTCTTTCAGTTTCCGACGAAGTTCTTTAAATTTGGTATGCTAATTATAAAATTTGTCAATTTTAATTTTGTATTTTAGTAATGATGTGTATACTCATCAGTTTTAAAAGAATCTACATACAATTGTTTTGTGCTAAATCAAATTAGGATCAGATTCGAGTTGTTTCTATATGTTTAAAATGCTTCGATATTTATGCGTGGCTGATGAATATTTAAATTTGAGCAAAGAAACGTAAAACCTGGAACAATAAAGTATTGAAGTGATGTTATTTGATTTTATATTTCAAATAATTCAGAGTTTAGTATATGAGATGCGAATTAATTTACCTTTATACACATTATACCAGTATTATTCAAAAGGTACTCTATTTATTTGATTATTATTTTATATAAACAAAATATGTATATATAACTTCACTAACATAAAATATGTGCAACTCTAAATATACTCTATTCACTAAAATGTGGTTCTTACCACATATTCCTACTAAAAGCAATTAAATATAGGATAAGGAAGGTGAAATATTCACCAATGTTGAGTGTTTCAGGCATCAGATAGTTAATTATTACAAAATTAAACTGAATGAAATTACAACTGCTCAAAATGCCCGCATCTTGGGCAATGCAATCTTCGGCCCTCCTCACAAACGTGACCGTCCATCAATTCGCCTGCACGCATCAACAACCCTTTGTTTTAGCTCCTCAACGGTTCTTATTGGCTCCAAATTAGTATTCACCATGTCTTTTGAAACGCAGCAAAGAAAATAATCAAGTGGGGAAAGGTCCGGGGATCTCGGCGGCCAGCTAACCTCACTTATACCGATACTTCGTACATAAAATGTCGATTTAGATATTGTCTGACAGGGCGGCTGATATGGGCTGGACAACCAGCTATTTGGAACCACATTCTTAGCAGTATAAAACGCCTATCTTTAAAAAAGCTCGGAGAGAATTCTGACAAAAAACTGAAAAAAATTTCTCCATTAAGATTTTATTCATAAAAGTATGGGCCGATTAATTTATTGTCAATCAATCCACACCATACATTTTTGCTTATAACAACTTGATGATAGATGGGAATTTTGGTCGAGTGGAAATTCCACCTATTAAAAACATCAGAGACATTTTCTGTGGTAGCCTGCTTCATTTTGTGGTCATCTCTGTACGAGTCTGTGTTGGCACACTGTCTGAAAAACGCATCCTGAAGATGGGCGAACGCCCGAAACCGGTCGATGACCACAAAATGAAGCAGGGCTACCACGGAATGTCTCTGATGCTTTCCAGCTCTGCGGAACCAACCACCACAACAAATATTAAAAACATCGTTGATGTTGAATTTTTTATTACTATGCCAGCGGTAAAAAAACTTTACTTTGTACAAAAATTCAAAACAATTTTAATTTTTCAAAAACAAACTTTCTCACAAAAAAAGTACTTTAGAATTCATAATAAAGAATAAGAGTTCCCATTCGAAAAAAAAAATGTTCCTGAAACCAGCATATAAGCAGCAGAATTTTTTTTGTAATATTATCTGCTGCTCCAAGAATAAAAAGAGTTATGCCTTGAATTTATTTTCTATCATCAATAATTACCCAGACACCCTGTATGTATATGTAATAAGATAATGGGTCTGGTCGTTAGGAATGCTAATGGAGCACTGAAACGTATCATGGAAGTCTAGAAACAAGGCCCGTTATTCTGCCATCTTGGGTGTAGCTTGTGAGCTATGCATAATTCTCCCATCAGGGGTGACAAAAAGCCTCCTCTTTCAGAGCATACGTCCGCAACTGGGTGTGTGATAAATTCTGAAGACACCAAAACACTTGCCCAATTAACCAATTATGAAGATTATCTCGTAAGAGAAGAGATTGAAATTCAGAAGCAACAAAACTGTTAAAAAAAGGTTCCACGTAAGAATAACAAGGCTGTCCCCACACAAAAATAGAAATGAAAAAGCAAAATAAACGGTTTCTAGAAGCAATCTTACAGGATGGGTGTCCTCGGCCGTGGACATAAAAAGAAAAATTAAGCACCATCCACTACCTACCAAGATGGCGGCGTATGAGTCCCCAATCCCTGGACGTATCGTGATTTGACTATCAGTGCCTCATTTGAATTCATTCAACGTGACATGACCCTCATTGTAATCTGCACCAACCATCGCATTAAACCACCGACATGGTTCTATACACTGAAACTTGAGTGTTATTTTCTAATTATTTATTTAGATATCAGTAAATGCTTACCACCCAATCGCATTCAGTACATTTATGTAGCATCCGGCCAGGATATGTTCGCAGATAAAACCTCCAGACAATAACTACTGAAATCAGCTTCACTACATTTATACTGGTTCTCGCCTGTATGTTTTTGCATATGACTTATAAAAGGTCCAGACTGTGTAAAACTGTAATCCCATTCAAAACATTTATACGGCTTTTCACCAGATGTATTCGCATATGTCTTTTCAATTCTCCTGAGCGTGTAAAACTGAAATCACATTCACTACATTGATATGGCTCGCCTGTATGTGTCGCATATGACTTATCAAAGGCCCAGAGCGTGTAAAACTGCAATCACATTCACTACATTTATATGGCTTTTCAACTGTATACGTCCGTATGTGTCTTGTTAAATGTCCAGAGCGTGTAAAACTTGAGCTAGATTGACTACATTTATATGACTTCTTACCTGTGTATTCGCATATGGTTCCTCAAAATACCGGATGATATACAGCTGTAATCACATTTACTACATATATACGGTTCCTCACATCTATGTGTTCTCATATGGTTCAACAAAATTCCGGATGAAATAAAAGTGAAATCACATTCAGTACATTATACCGCTTCACCTGTATGTGTTCGCATACGAGTTTTCAAATATCCAGATGCTTTACACCTGAAATCACATTGACTACATTATTACGGCTCTTCACCTGTATGTGTTCGTATGTGTCTTGTTAAATCTCCAGAGCGTGTAAAACTGGAGTCACACTCACTACATTTATACCGCTTCTCGCCTGTATGTGTTCGCATATGGTTCTTGAAATTTCCGGATTGTGTGCAACTGAAATCACATTCATTACATTTATATGGTCTCTCGCCTGTATGTGTTCGCATATGGGTCAGCAAAATTCCGGATGATATACAACTCAAATCACATTCAGTACATTTATACGGCTTTTCGCCTGTATGGATTCGGATATGTCTTTTCAAATACCCAGATACTTTACATCTGAAATCACATTGACTACATTTATACGGCTTCTCGCCTGTATGTGTTCGCATATGGTCCTTGAGATTTCCGGATGTTATACAACTGAAATCACATGCGCTACATTTATATGGCTTCTCGTCTGTATGTGTTCGCATATGTGTTTTCAAATATCCAGATACTTTACATCTGAAATCGCATTGACTACATTTATACGGCTTTTCACCTGTATGTGTTCGTATGTGTCTTGTTAAATCTCCAGAGCGTGTAAAACTGGAGTCACATTCACTACATTTATACGGCTTCTCGCCTGTATGTGTTCGCATATGGTTCTTGAGATTTCCGGATAGTGTGCAACTGAAATCACATTCATTACATTTATATGGTCTCTCGCCTGTATGTAACCGCATATGGTTCCTGAGATTTCCGGATTGAATACAACTGAAATCACATTCACTACATTTATATGGCTTCTCGCCTATATGTAACCGCATATGTGTTTTCAAATATCCAGATACTTTACATCTGAAATCACATAGACTACATTTATACGGCTTTTCACCTGTATGTATTCGTATGTGTCTTGTTAAATCTCCAGAGCGTGTAAAACTGGAGTCACACTCACTACATTTATACGGCTTCTCGCCTGTATGTGTTCGCATATGGTCCTTGAGATTTCCGGATGTTATACAACTGAAATCACATTCGCTACATTTATATGGCTTCTCGTCTGTATGTGTTCGCATATGTGTTTTCAAATATCCAGATACTTTACATCTGAAATCGCATTGACTACATTTATACGGCTTTTCACCTGTATGTGTTCGTATGTGTCTTATTAAATCTCCAGAGCGTGTAAAACTGGAGTCACATTCACTACATTTATATTGCTTCTCGCATGTATGTGTTCGCATATGGGCCTTGAATTTTCCGGATTGTATACAACAGAAATCACATTCACTACATTTATATGGCTTTTCGCCTGTATGGAACCGCATATGTGTTTTCAAGTATCCAGATACATTACATCTGAAATCACATTCACTACATTTATATGGCTTTTCACCTGTATGTGTTCGTATGTGTCTTGTTAAATCTCCAGATTGTGTAAAACTGGAGTCACACTCACTACATTTATACCGCTTCTCGCCTGTATGTGTTCGCATATGGTTCTTGAGATTTCCGGATTGTGTGCAACTGAAATCACATTCATTACATTTATATGGTCTCTCGCCTGTATGTGTTCGCATATGAGTCAGCAAAATTCCGGAGGATATACAACAGTAATCACATTCAATCATTTATACGGCTTCTCGCCTGTATGTGTTCGCATATGGTCCTTGAGATTTCCGGATTGTATACAACTGAAATCACATTCACTACATTTATATGGCTTCTCGCCTGTATGTAACCGCATATGTGTTTTCAAATATCCAGATACTTTACATCTAAAATCACATTGACTACATTTATACGGCTTTTCACCTGTATGTGTTCGTTTGTGTCTTGTTAAATCTCCAGAGCGTGCAAAACTGGAGTCACACTCACTACATTTATACCGCTTCTCGCCTGTATGTGTTGGCATATGGTTCTTGAGATTTCCGGATTCTGCGCAACTGAAATCACATTCACTACATTTATATGGCTTCTCGCATGTATGTATTTCCTTATGCATTTTAATAATTCCAGATCGCTTACATCTGAAATCACGTTCACTTCTATTGCTCCTCACCAGTACGAGTTCAATGCATACAGTTAATGCAACACGAGTTTCGCATTCAATGCATTTGTCGTTTTGCGCCAGAATGTATTCGTGTATGTGCATTCACTTCAATGCATGCACTACAATCACATTCTGAACATTTATACTTCTCGCCAGTATACGTGTATTCAAATGTACTATTCGATATTACTTTCGTATAACTACTCTCCCCACTTTTGTTAACTTCTCACACTGAACGGTATATATATACACTTCTTCGTCATTTACGACTGTCTGCAAAATAGTTCAAAGTCATTTAAAAAAAATTTATTATGAAGACTTTTTTCCTTTGTGTTCTTAGTGTTTTGTATTTCAATACTGATGTCTATACTCATCAGTTTTGTAAGAATCTACTTACAGTTGTTTTGTGCTAAACCACCCTAGTATCAGTTTCAACATCTTTCGAAAATATTTGAAATGGTGCTATATTAATGACTGAAGAATATTCGCACTGCGCCACACAAACGTCAAATCTGGAACAATAAAGTAAATTATTGTAGTAAATTTAGTTATCTCAATATTTTAAATAATTTACATTTAAGTTTAGGAGATACGAACTAATTCACCTCTAAATACATTTAAATCTGGTCTGTTTCGAATTTTCTGTATTTATTCAATTATTATTAATTTTATATCTTTCAAATTATAAAACATCACTAACTTATTAATGTGGTGATATCTTTATTGACATACATACATTTAATCTGCTGGACAAAAGTATTGCATAAAATTTCAGAATATAATTTAAAGTTGAAAGGTATTTTCGTTTTTTTTTTTTAATGGATTCATGTTGTTGAACTCTAATCCAAAAGAAAAAAAGGCTCCCTGCTATCGCTAGAGGCAATCAGTCGATGTCTGAGCCATCTATCAATTGTGTCCCAAAGCTGTTCATTGGATTTAGGTCTAGACTTCTTGGTGGAGGAACCAAACGTCGAATCTCAACATCCTGTAGGTACTCAAGGACAATCGAACAGTGAGACATCTGACATTGTCCTGCATTAATAGAAAATCATCACCGACTCTTTCAGAAATTGGCACAACATAACGCTGAAGAACCTCTTCAAGGCACTACCTGACATTTAGAGACCAATTTTCCACGATATCTAAGTCTGTACATCGGTCAAAATTTATGCCACCCCAAATCATAACACTGCCTCTACCAAAAGCCTTTTTGGCGAAGTGTTAGCCTTTGCATATCTTTCACCTTGACACCTCCAAACTCTCATCTTTCCATTTGGAGAATGTAAGGTGACTCTCGACTTATCAGTGAATAATCCTCTGTTCTCTGTTTGACATGTTCTCCTGAATATTGCAGTCTGGCGACTCTATGTGCTTTGGTGAGACGAGAGCCACATGCGGGTATCCTGGAAGCCAAATTTGCTTCTTTTAACCTTCTTCTGACTGACCTGTTTAAAATATGGACATAACGGACATCAGCGATCAAGTGACGTAATTGAAGAACTGGGATTATTATTGTATTTTCAAGAGTTCAGAGGATTAGTCATTTATAAACATAAACAAATGGCTCGTTTCTATTCTCATAGTTCGTTTACAACGATTGTATAAAAAAAGTACTATAGTAGAATGTAACTTTCAATTACATCATTTAAAATTTTATGCAATACTTTTGTCTAGCAGTATATATTATATATAATAAATGTTGTTCATTATCACATTTTGCTCAAGTAACTGCCACCAATGAAATATGATTTATCATCACTACATACCGAAAGAAATTGATCAATTATTAATAACTATTAATTAAGTTAATCTGTCTTTTATAGATGGGTCTTGTTAAGAGTCCAGCCCGTGCCACTAAAGAAAGTGCTAAGGAAATCTATAAAGAGCAATGTCAGAAATGCAAAGTCAATAACCGAATCACACAGAAGTATATAATAATACAATCACATCCGAGACGTCATCAATGTTTATACCGCGCACAAAATCAATGTTTATTACTATCACAAAAAAAAATTTCCACATCAGCAATATAAAGAGAAAATAAAAAAGGGCTTAATACTTCACCTTGCATAACACCTTCAGCCATTTCTATGTCTGAACTAATTATTTCATTGACAACAACTTTAAAATTGACATTTTCGTATAAATTTATTAACAATTTTAAAATTTTTGAGGAAATTCCTTCTCCGTTTAATTTATGCCATAACCTCAAATGAACAACCATGTCAAACGCCCTCTAAAAGTCAATAAAGGCTGCACAAATTTTTCTTCCCGACAAACGCAGGTGGAACTGTATAAGTGGGTTAAGTGTAAAAAATGCTATGCGCGCCACCACGTCCCGGATGGAAAAGAGGCTGACATTCCGGAATCGTAGAAACCTCAGATTCACACAGTAATAAACGGCTCATAATAATCTGAGTAAATATCTTGAGGATACTATTAGCCAAAATTACGCCCCTGTAATTGCATTTATCATTTCTATCTCCCTTTTTATGTAAAATAAACATTGTTACAGAACACCATGCTTCAGGAAATACCTCAAGAAAGAATATTTTATTAAGTATACTTCTACGTATAAAAACCAGTTCTGAGGAAAGCAGTCTATATAGTTAATTGACAATAAGATCAGGACCAGCAGCGTCAGCTTTTTACTTCTCACAATACTACTAACTATTTCATCCTGTATAATGACCGTTGTATTATTACGCAAATGGAATACACGTCAAAATACAATATCCATGCATAGCTTAAAAAACCTTTATATTCGAGTAATATTCCCTTTCCTAACGAACTACTACAACCTTCCTCTTTAAAAACTCAAAGTAATGTGTACACGAGCTACCATTTTAATAATGATTAATTTGTAATAGGTTGTTTTTCTTCACAGAAACACCAATCTTTAATCTTCAATTTTTTTTATTATTTTAATACTAAATCTCTAATTTTCGGCGTCTAATTATGCCATCTTCAAGAGTTGACATGATTCATTAAAAAACAGCCTTCAATAAAAAGATAACCATATAACTTCAATCAAATTACATCTAAATTCTTAAATTAAAAAAAATAATCCTTAAAAATTACAATTTAATCACTAAAAACTTGCTAATTAAAAATAATAATCACGACTCTCGTATTCTCTTATACAAAAACTTTGAGTTATGCTTGAAAAAATTTGACGAATTTAAAAATAAATTAGAAAAAAATCTGGTGTGAAACACTCACACAACTTTCTCTTACTCTAGTTCTCAAACTTCTAAATGATAAATTTTATAGTTTGTGTAACAAATTTTATGAAATTTTGTCGAAAACTGATAAACCTGTCCAGTAAAGCACACTTCCGCTTTACCAATTTTCTTGAAACTCGGAATTCTGGCTATATATTTATTTCTAATTAATTATGTTAGGATGATAGAATTGTACAATCAACTAAGATTACACTTTAGAGAAAAACATAATCCACCCCTCCTCCACAGGTGGCACTGAATGAATTTTCCTAGAGAAATGTTTTTAATAAAAGTTGTAGATTATTGTATGTTTAGTTTATATAGTACGTTTCAAGAAAATCGTCGAAGCTATTTTTGAGAAAATCGCGAAAAATAGAAAACCATTTAGTAAAGTGTTAAAGTCATAACACTTCCGGTCATCGGATTTTTTTAAACTCGAAATTTCAACAAAATATTTAATTCTAATTAACATTATTTAGATGATGGAATTGTTTAATAAAATGAAATAGCACTTAAGAGGAAAACCAAACCTACTCCCACTCACTAAAATCCGTTTAAATGAATTTTCCTAGAGAAATGTTTATAATAGAAGTGGTAGTTCTTTGTAGTTCTCGGTAGTTGATGTACCGAGTTTGAAGAAAATCGTCTGAGCCATTTTTGAGAAAAACGCAAAAAAGTCAAAGAAAACAACAAGTAGTGGTACTTACAGTTGAGGAATTTTGACAGATGACGCACTCTCAGATGCTATGGTGATATCTAAACGGAACATTAAGTTTCAACTTTCTAAGATTTTCGTTTTTGAGCTATGCTGTTCACATACATACATACACAGACAGAGAGACCATTTGCTGAAAACCACTTTTTTGGACTGAGGGGCCTCAAAACCATATTTCCGGTAAAAACACGATAAAGTATGCGCTTCTGCCCGTATTCACGATACTTCTTAATGTGGTAGTTGGACGTTAAGCCCGCTTGAATAAGTAGGCATTACTTTACTATACCAGTTTTTCTTTCTAAAAGCAGGGTGTTTTTCGAATTGAATCTCACATGATTATATTATTGTTTGTATTTCTTTATTTTCCCATGTAAGAAAAGTTAATTTTAATTAACTACAAGAAACCGCACCGGGACGAACCAGCTTTACTGTTCGTATATACAGAACAAACCATTTAACTGAATTTGGGAGTGAAATGTTACTTCCAATTGACGGATTTTGATGCTAGCAGTTTAAGCAAAACATCAAGCTTGAACTTGCTGTAATTATAGTTTCTACTTTCTCTTAGTTCTAGTAAGGAGGAAGTATCGATATCGTGACAAATTCTCGAAATTGAGAATTTCACTGGGAATACATATACTGAGTGTCCATATTCTGAAAAACATGTCTTTAGGGAACGTGCTCTGTGTGTGTGTGTGTGTGTGTGTGTGTGTGTGTGTGTGTGTGTGTGTGTGTGGTGAAAGAGAGTTTGAATAAAGTATGCATAAAACGGAATGCAGAATCGGAAAATTTGTATATTCTTTGTACTGCATGTTCAATTATGACTGGTTTTATGAGTGTACTACCAGTGAAAGGTTGGGAAAAAACCGGAGAAAGTGGTGGGGGGGAGTACCGTTAGGAATTGTTGGAATGAAGGGACTAAGGAGTAGGACAAATATAACAAACATGTATATTTATATATATATAAATAATTTTTATTTCTTAATTAAAATTTTTTTTAATAAATAAGGATTTTAAGCTAATTCGAATATGGATCGGATTAATGGGAATAGTTTGATGAATAGATAGGGGGAAAAGGGAATTAGCAGGGGAAAATATGTAGGGTGATGGCGCTAAGGGCTAGGGGGATGCAAATATGTCTACTTAATGGAGTGGAGGATGTTGTTGTAGAGTGATGAGATGACTTCTTTGTCTTTTTTGTGGTTTATGGGATTGGGTTGTAGATGGATATGTACTGATTCTGCTAGGAGGCGTTTTGTGTGATTAGGTTGTGTGGTCAAAATGGATGGGTTTTGCAGGTCAAAGGAATGATTTAGGGATAATGCATGTTTGGAAAGTGCTGTGCTGTCTAATTTTTTGGAGGTGATGTCATATTTGTGTAGTTTTAGTCTTTTGTGTAAGTATTGTGAGCTCTCGCCTACATACGTGGCATTGCAAGGTGGTGTAGTGCATTTGATGTTGTACACGGTGTGGGTTTTGTTGAGTTTAGGGATAGGGTCTTTTAGTTTGGTATACAGTTTGGAAAGTTTATTAGTGGTAGTGAAGCCTGTAATGAGATTGGGGATATGCATTTTGAGGGATTTGTTTATTTTTTGGGAGAGAGAGTGGATGTGTATAAGAGATCTGTGGATAGGTACATTCGTGGTGTTGATGGAATTACTTGTGTGTGGTGTGTGTAATGTTGATGTCAATGCTTTTTTGATTATATTGTTTATGATGTGTGAAGGGTAACCATTGGAGGACAGGATTTTTTTCGATTTTTTAATGTTTTCATTGTGAAAGGTGGGATGGGAGAGTGAAAGGGCACGGTTCACTAAATTTTTTGCAGTGTTGACTTTTTGGTGGAAAGGGTGGTCAGATAGCTAGTGAAGAAGTCGTCCTGAGTAAGTTGGTTTCGTGTACCAGTTATAAGTTAAAGTGTTGTCTGGATTCCGGATGATGATCGTGTCGAGGAAGGGGAGGCTGTTGTTTTGTTCTCTTTCAATTGTAAATTGGAGTCTGCTGTGATAAGAGTTAAAATGGTGTAAGATTAAGAAAATGTCATTGGGGTTGACGATGAGGAATAAATCTTCCACATATTTAAATATATGTGAAACTGAGGTGTCAAGGATAGAGAGGACAGTGTCTAGGAGGTCGTTCATGATGATATTGGCCAGAGCAGGAGCTAGGCAATTGCCCATGGACAAACCATCTTTTTGAAGATAAAAGCGGTTCTGAAAACAAAGTATCCTGATTTGCAGCAAAGATTTAGTGTTTCGATGCAGAGATCAAAGGGGATAGTGGTGTGCGGTTCTATTAATATCCAGTTGTTAGATACTAATGTGATGACTTTGTCTAGTGGGATGTTGGTAAATAGGGAGGAAACATCAAGCGAGATCATGCTATACTGGGGCGGAATTGTAGTGGATTTGATTTTTTCGATGAAGTGAAATGAGTTATTAACATCGTAGGGATTTTTAGAACTGAAGGATTGAAGCGCTGGGAGAATGAACTTGCTGAGCTTTGAGGAGGGACTGTTGATGGAGGAAATAATGGGACGGAGAGGGCATAGGGGTTTATGGATTTTTGGTAGACCGTATGCTCGTGGAGATGTAGGGTTGTGATTGATGTGCTTGTAGTAGTGCTAGGATCAATGTGTCCATTGGTTTTTAATTTTTTAATGTGTATGTTGAACATGTTTTGTTGTTTGGTAGTTATGTCCTTGTCTAAAAGGGAGTAAGTGTTAGGATCAGAGAAAAGGTTGTTCATTTTTTGGATGTATTCATTTTTGTCCATAATAACTGTAACGTTTCCTTCGTCGGCTCTGGTTATGATTACGTTGTCTTGGTGAGTTTGTATAAAGTGTCTGGTGCTCGAGAGAACATGGAAGAATTTTTTTGGAAAATTCGTGTTCTGTGTACTGTTGTCGTTTTTGTGTATGTAGTTTGTCATGATATTAATGTTTTCAAGTCTTAAACGGTCTTTGTCGTCTTCGGAAAGGTCAGTAGTTCGTAGGATGTATTCGGTGTCGATGATAAGGTTAGGAATGCTGTGGTTAGGTTTACGGTACTTCCCCCCCACCACTTTCTCCGGTTTTTTCCCAACCTTTCACTGGTAGTACACTCATAAAACCACAGTCATAATTGAACATGTAGTAATAGAGCATACAAATTTTCCCATTCTAAGGTCTGTAGCATTACCATAATTTTTCTATACGAGTATCTGTATTTAACTTTGTAATTTGTTTTAGTTATTTTTCCATTACAATTTTTGTTTTTGTTTTTGGTTATTGTTCTATTGCCATAATTTTTGTTTTAGTTCTGTTAATGCAAGCTAGATTTTTATGTATATTTTTTCTTTATAGATAGCCCCTAAAGAAGACAAACAATGTTTGTCGAAACGTCGGGTTATTAATAAAAAACACTTAAAAATTTTTTTGGTGTTTTCTTATGATACCCACTGGCCGATCAACCAGCTAACAGATACATATGATTCAGCAAATCATTTCAATCTACTAAAAGAACTCGGCATTTACAAATACTATACCGAAGTTTAATGAAAATTCGAAACAATTATCTCATTTCAACTAGAGAAAAGTCACTATCCCCATAAATAGTTGTAAACCACCAGTTTAGGATATTGTTAAAGCCCTATCCTGTACTAATTTTAAAGACAAATTAATAGGTAATCCGCAGTAGTATGCAGGGACAAAAAAAATATTTCTAGTCACAAATCATTTTACTCTAAACAACAGGCTAAAAATTTTAAAATTCAGTAGACACAAATTTTGGAATATTCAATTTCTACGACTTGTATACTAAGATTTACAGTTAATATTTTTGGGATCATTCAAAATACTCTCAATAGAAGGTACGATTTGCTCATGTGATTATGAGCATGTCTGGTACCCTGAAGTTTCTCTAGGTGAAGCCCTTTATATAACTAGTAATTTATTTGTTAGAAAAATTTAATACTGATGAAGTATGCGCTTACGATATATATTAATAACGACGTTAAAACCGGCTGATTAAATGAAAATTATTTTCGCAATAAGCAGACAATTTGAATTCTTGAGCATCACAAAAGCGTGGCTGCAAGGTTCGCATTAAAATGAACGAAATGAAAATCTAATAAAGGTTAAAAGAAGCAATGCATTTCCTACTGAAAACAATAATATATATATCAGGAAGGTGAAATATAAAGAAATTTGGAGAGTTTCAGGAATCAGATAGTTTAAATACGACGATTTGGTAACTGCAAAAAGGTGTACATTATTCAAAATGTTTCATGTCGTGAGTACTAATGAACTGAAAATACACGTTGCTAAAAGCGATTTTCCATCAGAATACAATGAGAACGCGTTAATTACTTCCAATAATAGAATAAGAAAACTAGAAATCATTTTACTGCAATAATTCAACTTGCTCTCACTGCAAGGAAACACTACACTTTTCTTATTGTTATTCTTAAATAATTAATATCTCTTACCACTTTCAGTTTAATACCGAAACTAGCCATTCGTTGCACTGAGTTTTCTATCAGTCTCAATAGTCTTCATGCGGAAAAAATAGATCGAATCTCAGTTCTAAATTACAATAAATGTCCTTGTTCATCAATAACGTTTAAATTAACCGTTGGATACCCTACTAAGCGACTATTAGTAAGCAATAACTTAACAAAGCAAAGAATTTTTACAATTTAATATTAAGGAAATACACGAAAATACACAACCAATGCGTAATTTAAGAAAAATCTTTATATTCACGGAAACCATCAATTCATTTCACAACAAAATTCAAAACATAGTTCACCTTAGACCTTACAACTATTATAACCTTCCTTTTCAAAAACTCAAACAATGGGCACACGGCCTTTTCAACTTAAAATAGCTCTCCAATAGAAATAAAATTAATATAATTCTTTGTTTATGATTAAACGAGTGTGCTCAATAGTATACATCCATTAATATTCTTCTAAATATTTTTGAATTAAAGAAGAAACAGCTATTATTTTCTTTCATAGTTTAATTTTGAAAAAATTTGTATGGTGTTTTACTCTTCTACGTTTTCTGCAGTAATATGACAAATGTATTTTCCTAATATTAACACAAAGGCATACAATATTTGCAGGTACATTTTGTTCACTAATCACTTCTGTCTGCAATTAACCAAGAAGGGACGAGTTTGGATGAAAGATATTCTTAGCTTAGCTAAAAAAACTAAAATTCAAATCGTAGGCGCCAATCATCAGCATACCACATCACTATCCCTGCCTCGTAGTTTGATAGAAAGCAACGTTTCAGCCATGTTGCTATGAGCTACTTCTGGATCATAGAAATGTCTAAAAAATTTCAACTTCTTTCTCGTGAAGTGGAAGACGATTTATCTGATATATCATCGACAGTATCTCAGATTCCTACAAGAACTGAGAAGAAAAGTCTACTAAAACTTGAACTACCACCTATTGTGATGTATGGCAAAAGTTAAAAATTTTATCAAGCCACTGAACAGAATATAACTGTTTTTGGTGTTACACAGATTATCTAAGCAAGGCAGAAATACAGTACCCACACCTGCACTCCCAATAGTGAAGCAGGTCATAAATTAATAGTACATTTGCCTTCAGCGGTTACAACTGAAGAAATTAAAAATAGATTGTGTGCAAGGTGTTGAAGCTCTCAAAATAGAACAATTTCGCCGTGATGAAGGCGCTAACAAAATACCTTTTTTGGTAAATGGTGTAACTTTAAAAAAAAAAACCCTCTTGAAAGAAATTAATAACATCAAAGGAATTGTTTACTGTCGAGTATAATGGAAAAAATATAAGAGCAGAAATTTAATGCCCCTAATGCACAATTAAATTTGATAGGGACAAATGCCCCTATCAAAACAATTAAGAAATATTTAAGTGTTCAAACTGCCAGGGCAATCATGGGTTTCTCAGACGATCAATGTCCAATGATGTAAGCATTGCCGAGAGGATAAATTCTCGCACATATCTTCTGAATAAAATTAACTAGGCTGGATAGAAGTACGATAATTCAAACTTCCCGCCTATTAACGGAAATGTTTCCTTAACTCCAATCCCTTTCACAACAAAATTCAAAACATAGTTCACCTTACAACTATTATAACCTTCCTCTTCAAAAACTCAAACCAATGACCACACGGCCTTTTCAACTTGAAATAGCTCTCCAATGGAAATAAAATTAATATAATTCTATGTATATGATTAAACGAGTGAGCTCAATATTATACACCCATTAATATTCTTCAAATTATTTTTGAATTAAAGAAGAAACAGCTATTTTTTTATTTCATAGTTTAATTTTGAAACAATGTTTATAGTGTTTTACTCATTTTCAGTTTCTGCAGTAATAATGACATATACATGTAAACTACAAGTTCCACAAAGACATACAATATTTGCACCTACATTTTGTTCACCAATCACTTCTGCCTGCAATTAACCAAGAAGGGGCGAATTTGGACGAAAGATATTCATAACACTAAAATTCATATCGTTGGCGCCAATCATCACCATACCACATCACCATCCCTGTACATAGAATCTCGATGAATTCATCCTGGTTAACAGTCACACCATCCATGATAGCACACCATAGCTTAGGTGAGAGACTACCACCTTGAGGATACCTTCTACCCGCTCCCACAACCACAGTGTGCATACCTATAGAAGCCTGTATAACTCTGCGCTTAAATAAATTCCTATATAGTTAATTAAAACTGGTTGAATACCATTTGGACCTAGGGAATCAAGAGCTTCAAACGATACACTGTCAAACTCTCAAATGTCCCTTCAACATCAAAGAAGCACCCTAAGCGTATTCCTTTGTCTCTAGAGCAGATTCTATTCTATCGACAGACAATGCAAAGCAGTCTCTGTCAATTTTCCTACTGTACAAGCATGTTGGTTTGAATCGAGTGGATGATCGTTGAAAGGACCATCAGTAATATACCTGTCCACCAAACTTTCCAAAGGTTTTAGAAGGAATGACATAAAATTTATAGGTCTAATTGTCTTAGGGTGAGCGTCGACACTTCTTTCTGGTTTAGGGATAAAGACCACCCTAACTTCCTTCAATAATGTTGGCACATAACTTATCAACACCTTCACCAGTACATCTCCACCATTGTGTAACTGACAAGGATAAACTCCATAAGGTCCAGAGGACTTAAATGGTGCGAAACTTTGCACTGCCCAAACCAGTCTGTCCATAGTAACAAACTCGTCCACGGTAGCCATGTACTAGTTTCCTTCTACCAACCGCAGACGATGCAGTGCTGTTTATGTTTATGTTATCCGGTAAATGGGTATTAAGCAAGAGCTATAATCTAAAAAAAAAAAGGAAAAACTGAACGAACAACTGAAAGACACACATATTGGACTGGCCAGCCGTTGCCTAGTTCGGTTTTCATTCGAAGAACCAGGCTACCATGGAGAATAGCTCTGATGCTTTCCAGGTCTGGGGAATCAACCGGAACAACAAATGCTTTATACTCCGCTCGATATTTGAAAGTGCAATCCGAAGTTCTTGATTAAGACCTTTTAAGCACGACTGCTATCACTTTTAATTATGAAAAAGTATGTTCACATAAATATGTCGTTGAAAATTGGAGTAGAATTAAAGTAGGGTGGTCTGAAAAACCAAGGATATTTTTTTCCTAATGAAATACAGAAAGCATCCACTGGAACATCGGCAAACCGTTACCTTGGACTTGTCAAATTGACTGCTAGGTTCAAATGGTCACAATAATATGATTATGATCCTGTGCAGGCTAGAAAACATTTTCAGATACGAACAAAGATACCAGTACGTGTTCGCAAATGGTTCCTCTAATTTCCGGATTGTATAAAACTGAAATCACATTCACTACATTTATATGGCTTCTACCTTTTGTAACACATCGGGTTGCTTACTAATGAAATCACGTTCGTCACATATATATGACTTTTTACTTGTTTGTGTTCGCATATGCATTTTAAGAACTCCAGATTGCTTACATCTGCAATCACATTCACTACTTTTCTATGACTCCCTGCCACTATAAGTTTTCAAATGACTGGCTCTACTAGCACTAGCAGTGGAGTACCATTCACTTCATTTATATGTTTCTTCATACCATGAGTAAGCATATATAATTCAAATTATTAATGGTCGCATTCAATGCATTTTGGCATTCTGCCAGTAATTTATGTAAGCGGTACACTATAATAACACTCTCAAAATTTATACTGCTTGACAGTATGTGTGATTTCAAAAGTATTTTTGACACTACTCTCACGTAACTACAATATGCAATGCTAATTTTATATAACTTCTCATCTATAAATCGTATTACTATACCCTTTCTTCATCATTGTTGACTGTCTACACAGCATTTAAAATTCATTTCAGCAAGACTTATTGGGTACACTTTTTACTTTCTCTTAATTCTAGTAAGAGGAAGTATTGTAATCGTGTCAAATTTCGATATCGAATTTTCACCGGGAATATCCGTTTTAATGTCCCCAAAGCCCAAAAAAGT
Organism: Triatoma infestans; assembly: GCA_011037195.1. Classification (NCBI taxonomy): domain Eukaryota; kingdom Metazoa; phylum Arthropoda; class Insecta; order Hemiptera; family Reduviidae; genus Triatoma; species Triatoma infestans. Next base: position 58,379 of record JAAEAF010002941.1, read on the forward strand.
GATTTTTAGCAAATGGTCTGCGTGTGTATGTATGTGAACAGCATAGCTCAAAAACGAAAAACCGCAGTAAACTTGAAATTCCGTTTAAGTATCGCCATTTGATGAGACAGTATGTTATCTGTCAATATTCCTCTCAACCAGAAATACCACTTTAGGAGTTTGCTTTTTTTTACTTTTTCGCGATTTTCTCAAAAACGGTTCCGACGATTTCCTACAAACGTACCGTATGAAGTACACATACAATGAGCTACAACTTTATTTGAAACATATCTCCAGGAAAATTAATTTAAGGGCACTTTTCGGAGAGGGGCGGGTTACGGCTTCCTCTAAACTGCTATTTCAGTTTATTAGACAATCGAGTCATCTAAATAAATTTTAATTAGAATTAAGTATGTTGTTGAAATTCCGAATTTGAAAAAATTGGATGACCAGAAGGGCGTTTACTTTCATTATTAAATGATTTTTTTCCAATTTTTCGCGATTTTCTCGAAAACGGATCCGAACATTTTCTGGAAACATTCTATATAAACTAAACATACAAAGTTCTACAGCTGTTATTCAAAATCTTTCTCTCTGAAAATTCGTTTAACGGCACTTTTAGGAATGGGGAGGGGTTATAATTTCTCTGAAGTGCAATCATAGTTGATTGTCATAGCTCAAAAATGGTTCCGACGATTTTCTACAAAGTAGGTAAACTAACTATAAAATTTGTCAATTATAATTTGGGAACTGAAGTCAGATAAAGTTGATTGATTCACACTAGATTCTTTCCTTTGTGTTCTTAGTGTTTTGTATTTTAGTAAGGATGTGTATACTCATCCGTTTTAAAAGAATCTACTTACAATTGTTTTGTGATAAATCAAATTAGTATCAGTTTCTATATGTTTAAAGTGCTTCAATATTTATGCGTGGCTGAAGAAATTCACATTTGGCCAAAGAAACGTCAATCCTGGAACAATAAGTATTGGAAGTGATGTTATTTAATATTTTAAATAATTCAGAGTTTAGTTTATGAGATGCAAATTAGTTCACCTTTATACACATTATACCAGTATTGTTCAAAATGTACTCTGTTTATTTAATTATTATTTTATATAACCAAAATATGTGTATATATAACTTCACTCAAATAAAATATGTGAAAATCTAAACATACTCTATTTACTATAAATGTGGTTCTTTTCACATATTCCTACTGAATGAAATTAAATATAGCATCAGGAAGGTGAAATATTCACCAATGTTGACTGTTTCAGGCATCCGATAGTTTGAATATAACGATTTTGTTATTGCAGAAAAGGTGTACATTATTTAAAATGTTTCATGGCATTAGTATTAATGAGCTGAAAATGAAGGTTGCTAAAAGAGATTTACCATTAGAATACAATGAGAACGCGTTTAATTACTTCCAGTAATATGAATAAGAAAACTAGAAATGATTTGCCTGCAATAAAATAACCCAACTTGCCATCATTGCAAGGAAACATGTTACACTTTCCTTCTTATTAATATTCCAAAATATCTCTTCCACTTTCTGTTTAATACCTCTGCTGCCGAACTAGTAATTCGTTGCTGTGAGTTTGCTCGGTCTCAGCAGACTTCATCCGCAGCTAAACAATAACAAAAGCAAACGAGCTAACTCTATAGGCTATAGGCAATATGACAATCAACGTTACTAGAAAGTTCCAACTCCTTGGGCTATAATGACCATCCAGTATCGATAGCCCAAATATAGATCAAATCTCAGTACTAAATTACAATAAATCTGAGAAAATTATATTTTCTCTTATTTAATTTCAAACAAATAAGAAATTAGCTTTGTGCTTACTTATCCCTAACGTTTAAATTTAATTTGGATACCTTACTAAGCAACTACTATGATTGCAATAACTTTACAGAAAAGAGAATTATTTCAATTAAATTTAATGGACTGCAGTTCAAACATCCATGCATGACTTAAAAAACCCATTATTGAAGGAAAGCATCATGACTTATAATTAGGAAAAACACAACATCAAGAAACATTATTATTCTTCAAAATAATATTCATCCACTATTATTCTTCAAAATATTTGTACATTAAAGAAACAGCTGTTTTTTTCTCTTGTTTGTTCAATTTTGAAAAAATGTTTGCGTTTCACTCATCTTCAGTTTCTGTGGTAATAAATGACAAATACGTGTAATCTCTTAGTTTCACAAAGACATACACTATTTCAACCAAAATTTTGTTTACTAAACACTACTATTTGCAACATAATCAAGGGGCATCGATTTAGGACAAAAGAAAAAAAGTTAAATGAAAGCATAGGTTCTCTTACCTCAGGTTAGGTATGTATATAAGTAAACTAAAATTCAATTCACGAGCTCAAAGTAGTTAATTCATAATAGAAACCGAAGAATTTCTTACCGGTTATAGGAGACTCGACAATTTGCGAGAATACCTTTTTAACATGACTTTTTACTCGTAATATCTTAACGGAATATCTTTCAGCATTATGGGGCAACATTGAGATTTCATCAAGCCTGATACTGTAGATGATTAAATATATAGGTTGTTGCTTAACGGATAATGTGCCGTTGTCATGAATTTATTATTGCATTCATCCCCCATTAAAAGAAGTTCGCCTTGAGTAAACATTTGAATGTGTATTTAATTTTTGTATGCCTGTCAATAATATTTGCAATATTGCAACACAGTAATAATATACTATAACACTTTTGGAACAATAGTTTTTTGATGTGAAAAAATTTGTAAGACAGTACTAAACTATGAGCTTGGTGAATTTCCTGTGATGATGCATGAAAATCCGAAACCGTTCAGGAACAACATATTTATGCATGAAATGACCGATAAAATACCAAATACTAAACCTGTTTCTCCATATTTATGTCAGGAGAAATCTTGTAATTTAGAGAAATTTCTTTTGATATGTAATTGGATTAGAAGCTTTTCTATTTACATTGAGTATGTAAAAATAAATTATTATAAAATTCAGGAAATATTTATTAGGTTATTTATATATATATGTAGACGAAATAATAACTCATCTAAAGATATATTATATTTCAATTAGATTAGTGGTATTCAAAAATCAGTATGTCAAATAAAAAATCGAAATCAATATCAAATAAATAATTTGCTAAAATATCAACTAAAAAGCTAATAATAACATTATCTCACAATGCTTGGTATTTAAAGTAAACGATAAAAATTAGAAATCATTTTAATATTACAAAAAATATCACCAGCTCTAACCCCCGATAAACACTAGAGTTGAACATGTTAATAAAAATGTCCACATTTGTTTACAGAAACGGGTACGCTTTAAGTGAGGTGTTTACATCTATTTTTGGAATTGATCTTTGGGCATTTCATCGAAAAACACTCAAGTTAACGGGTTGCGACCGCCTCAGTAGTTTGCTAGAAACCGACGTTCGCAGATATGTCTAATAAATTTCAATATCTTCCTCGTGAAGAGGAATACGATTTATCTGATATCATCGATAGTGTCTCAAATTCTGGCAAGACACTGAATGAAATAAAACCTAAACTAACGGGTGAAATTGGTAGCAAATCTAAGACAGAGCGTGTTCTAGCGTATACATAGAATATAACTGTTTTTGAGTGTTTCATAGATTATCTAAGCAAGGCAGAAATACACTACTATATCCACATTCCCAATAGTGAAAGTAGGTCATAAATTAATAGTACATTTGCCTTCAGCGGTTACAACTGAAGAAATTAAAATATACTGTGTGCAAGGTGTTGAAGCTCTCAAAATAGAACAATTTCGCCATAATGAAGGCGCTAACAAAATACCTTTGTCGGTATATGGTGTAACTTTCAAAAAAGGAACCCTCTTGAAAGAAATTAATAACATCAGAGCAATAGTTAACTGTCGAGTACAATGGAAAAATATAAGAGCAGAAATTTAATTACAAGGAGATTTCGATGCCAAAGTTATGGACATATAGCAATAAACTACAATAACAATTAAAAGGTGAATAATGCCCAGAAAATCATTCTTTCAACGATTACCCCTTTCAAAGTAGAAGAAAAGGTCTTCAAGCGATCATTGCCCAATTGAAGTAGGGAGCCTTGTCGAAGGGGCCTTGCTGTTGCATGTGGTCGACGAAAAGTATGTCGTCGTACATTAACTAGGAATCTATTTAAATTCTGATTATTGGTTTTAATTTTGCCTAGTATTTCGTAAAGCCGTTGTGTTTCTCACCAATCTTTTTAATAGTTGTCTTCTTTTGGTTGGTTTAGGCTTTTGGAAAACTTGAAAGATAATTCTTCTATTAAAGCCAAATAATTATCGACGATTACTTTGCTCAGCACAACAAGTAAGATTTTTGAAAAAATCTGACTCATGAGAATCAATCCCCATTTGGATGAAAATCGAATAATTAATTAAAGATGAACAGTTTGGCCTCTGGTCAGGCCTATCCACAACTGACCAACTAGCCAGAATTGTGGACGATGTTACCGAGGCATTTAACAATCGTAAGTACACAATAATGGTTCTGATGTACATCCAAAAGGCATTCCATACTGTTTATCTTACATGCATTGCTACTGGAATATATTTTCCAAAATACTTAAATCAAATAGGAATATCAAACGAAATTCTATACTTTCTTCAATTCTAGGTTATCACAGCTCCTATATGCTTCTTCTGGATTTTCCCAGGGAATAATGATGGCAAAAAATTCAAATCACACTCCCTTTATTTTTTGAGTATTATTTATATTTGAGAGTACAGAAAACAATATAGCTTTGTGTAAATATTAATCTTACATTTTTTTTTGTTTTTTTTTTACACTTTGGACAGACTCTAATGTATATATAACCAGGTACTGTCAAAAGAACGAAATGGTGCACTGATAAATTAAAGATGTCCTGAAGTATGCAAAAAGTATCAAGAAAGTATTGACATGGAAATGGAAAAGGAAATAAGTTTAGAAAACTATAAAAATATGGAAATTGATACAAAATGGAAAGGAGTGAAAGAAGTAATACGAAGAGCAGCAGAAGAAACTATAGGAGATACAAAAACCGGAAAAAATGAAGAGTGGTTTAATGAAAGATGTAAAAACAGTATAGAGAAATCAGGCCAGGTTGAAACTACTACAAAGACACACTAGACAATTTGTAGGATTATAGTGCCAAAAGAAGGGAAGCAAAAAGAATTTGTAGGGAAGAAAAAAGGAACTCGATTGAAAACCTGAACGGCGAACATAATACCAGAAAATTCTATAAAGAGTTGGACTGGTTTAGAAAGGGGTACCAGCCTAAGATTAATGATTGTAGGAGTAAAACTGGAGAGATATTGGAGAGCGAGAGGGAGGTGATGGATAGATGGACTGAGTACTTCGCTGAGCTGCTGAATGTGGACCTGGATGACGTAGACAGTGCTGAATTTGATATTAATGAGGAATTTCGCTGACAGCCGCAACCTCTGATAGAGGAGCCGGATAAAGATGATGTTTTATTGGCTATTTCAGACTTAAAAAATTGTAAAGCTCCTGGCGAAGATGGGTTGGTTGCCGAATTAATCATAAAAGTTCTGAAAAAATGCAGAATTATATATATGAGCTGATCAGAGAGATATGGAGGAAGGAGGAAATGCCAACTGATTGGAAAATGGGACTGATATGTCATATCTTCAAAAAAGGTAGCAAGAACCAATGTGAAAATTACAGAGGGATAACTCTGCTTGGCGTGCTTTATAAGGTTCTTTCTAGTATAATTCTTAAAAAATTAACAAAGTACGCGGAAGAGATTCTGGGAGACTATCAATGTGGATTTAGAGGTGGACGGAGTACTACTGACGAGATATTTGTACTCCGACAAACAATGGAAAAATGTTTTGAATTCGATGTCGACTTACACCTCTTATTCATTGACTTTAAACAGGCATTTGATAGTGTTAAGAGAACAGCGCTACTGAAGATACTGGCCAAAAATGGCGTTCCTCAAAAGCTGGTGAATTTGGTGAGAATGTCCTTGGAAAATACATCCGCTAAAGTTATTGTGGGCAACAAGGTTGGCGATACATTTCATGTACAATCTGGAGTGAGGCAGGGAGATGCACTTTCAGCTACCTTATTTAATATCGCTCTGCACGATACTGTGAAAGATGCAAACATGGCACTGTTGTTGAAAAAGCATGGCAAATATGCGCATACGCTGATGAACTTGTTATTGTGAGTTATTGTTCTGATGATAAATAATGAGAATAAGGTTAGTGTTGAAATTGACCGCAGAATAATGGCAGCCAACAGAGCCTACTTTGCAAATCTAAGATTACCTTCAGGTCGAAATTGCACTCCAGAGCAACAAAACTGAGGCTTTATAAATCCGTTATTAGGCCAGTTGTCACGTAAGGGGCTGAAGCATGGTGTTTATCACAGAACGACTGTCGCAAGCTGGCTGTATTTGAAAGAAAAGTTATAAGAAGAATTTGTGGTGCGACGTTTGTGAATAGCCGGTGGAAATGCAAAACGAATGAAGAGATCGATGCCCTATTAAAAAAGGAAACAATTATTAATTTTGTTAAAACAAATAGACTGAGACTAGCTAGACATGTGGCACGAATGGAAAGGGAGAGAATGCAAAATAAGGTACTAGAAATGGAGTTGTGCGGGAAGAGAAGAAGAGGAAGACCCAGAAGCAAATGGAAACATGAAGTTGATAGGGACGCTAGGAAGTTGGGGATAAGGAATTGGAGGCGTGAGGCGCAGGACAGAGATAGATAGAAAAAATTAATTCAGCAGGCCAAGGGTCGGACAGACCTGTAGCGCCAGGGAGTGAGTGAGTGAGTGTAATGTATATATCAATAACAATTTTTTATTACTATGGCAGCCGTAAAAAAACTTTACTTTGTACAAAAATTCATAACTTGGGAAAAGCAATTTTAACTTTTCAAAACCAAATTTTCTCACAAAAAGGTACTTTTAGAATTCAGAATAATGAATAAGGGTTCCCATTCGAAAAAAAAAATTGTTCCTGAAACCAGCGTATCAGCAGCAGAATTTTTTTTTTAATATTATCTACTGCTCCAAAAATAAGAAGAGTTATCCCTTGAATTTATTTTCTATCATCAATAATTACCGAGAAAAAGAGGGTAGACTTAGCCCAGACACCCAGTATGTATGTGTAATAAGATAATGGGTCTGGTCGTTGAGAATGCTAATGGAACACTGATACAAATCATGGAAGTCTAGAAACAAGGCCCGTTATTCTGCCATCTTGGCTGTAGATTTGGAGCTAGGCATAATTCTCCCTTCAGAACAAAAAGCCTGCTCTTCCAGAGCATACGTCCGCAACTGGGTGGGCGATAAATTCTGAATACACCAAAACACATGCCCAATTAACCAACTATGAGGATTATCTCGTAAGAGAAGAGATTGAAATTCAGAAGGAAGAAAACTGTTAAAAATAGGACTCCACCTAAGAATAACATGGCTGTCCCCACACATGAATAGAAATGAAAAAGCAAAATAGACGGTTTCTAGAAGCAATCTTACAGGATGGGTGTCCTCAGCCGTGGACATCGAAAGAAAAATTAAGCACCATTCACTACCTATCAAGATGGCGGCGTAAGAGTCCCCAAATCCCTAGTCCTATCACGATTTTTTGTCAGTGCCTTATTTGAATTCATTCAACGTGAGACGACCTTCATTGAAGAAGCTCATTGTAATCTGCGCCAAACATCGCATTAAACTACTGACATGGATCTTGATGATAGATCTATACCCTGAAATTTGAGTGTTATTTTCTAATTATTCAATTACATATCAGCATATGCTTATCACCCCATCGCATTCAGTACATTTATATTGCTTCCGGCCAGTATATGTTCGCAGATAAAACCTCCAGATTGTATCTACTGAAATCACCTTCACTACATTTATACTGGTCCTCGCCACTACATGTTCGCACACGATTAGTCAAAACTTCGGACTGAACGCAACTGAAATACCATTCGCAACATTTCGCGTTTGTTATAACATTTCGCAACATTCGCCGGTCCTAGTTCGCGTAAGTTATATCAAAGTTCCGGATTGGGACCGGAAGATATATATATATACGCCTTCTCGCCTGTATGAGTAGGCACATGGTTCCTCAAAATTCCGAATTGTATACAACTGCCATCACATTCACGATATGGATGCGCTTTCTCGCCAGCATGTATTACCATATGGTAGGTCAAACCTCCGGGTGATTCACAAGTGAAAACACATTTAATTCATTGATAGGGCTTGTCACCTATATGTTTTCGCATATGCTTCTTAAAATGTCCGGATTGTATACAACTGAAATCACATTCACTACATTTATACGGCTTCTCGCCTGTATGTGTTCGCATATGGTTCTTCAAAATACTGGATGATATACAATTGTAATCACATTTACCACATTTATATCGCCCCTCGCCTGTGTGTGTTCGCATATGGTTCTTGAGATTTCCGGATTGTGCGCAACTGAAATCACATTCATTACATTTATATGGCTTCTCGCCTGTATGTTTTCGCATATGCTTCTTAAAATGTCCGGATTGTATACAACTGAAATCACATTCACTACACTTATACGGCTTCTCGCCTGTATGTGTTCGCATATGGTTCTTCAAAATACTGGATGATATACAATTGTAATCACATTTACCACATTTATACCGCCTCTCGCCTGTGTGTGTTCGCATATGGTTCGTGAAATTTCCGGATTGTGCGCAACTGAAATCACATTCATTACATTTATATGGCTTCTCGCCTGTATGTGTTCGCATATGGTTCACCAAAATTCCGGATGATATACAACTGAAGTCACATTCAGTACATTTATACGGCTTTTCGCCTGTATGGATTCGCATATGACTTTTCAAATATCCAGATTTTTTACATCTGAAATCACACTCACTACATTTATACGGCTTCTCGCCTGTATGTGTTCGCATATGGTACCTCAAAATACTGGATGATATACAACTGTAATCACATTCACTACATTTATACGGCTTCTCGCCTGTATGTGTTCGCATATGGTTCTTAAGATTTCCGGATTGTGTATAACTGGAATCACATTCACTACATTTATACGGTTTCTCACCTGTATGTTTACGCATATGTATTTTCAAATGTCCAAATCTTGTAAAACTGAAATCACATTCCGTGCATACATACGGCTTCTCGCCAGTATGTGTTCGCATATGTTCTTTTAAATGGTCGGATTTTATAGAACTGTAATCACATAAACTACATTTATACGGCTTTTCGCCTGTATGTGTTTGCATATGTCTTTTCAAAAATCCAGATTCTTTACATCTGAAATCACATTCACTACATTTATACGGTTTCTCGCCTGTATGTGTTCGCATATGGTTCTTGAAATTTCCGGATTGTGTAAAACTGAAATCACATTCACTGCATTTATACGGCTTCTCGCCTGTATGTTTTCGCATATGGCTCCTCAAAATACCGGATGATATACAACTGTAATCACATTCACTACATTTATACGGCTTCTCGCCTGTATGTGTTCGCATATGGATCTTGTAATTTCCGGATTGTGTAAAACTGAAATCACATTCACTACATTTATACCGCTTCTCGCCTGTATGTTTTCGCATATGGTTCCTCAAAATACCGGATGATATACAACTGTAATCACATTCACTACATTTATACGGCTTCTCGCCTGTATGTGTTCGCATATGGTTCATCAAAATTCCGGAAGATACACAACTAAAATCACATTCATTACAATTATGCGCTTTCTCGGATGTATGTATTTCCTTATCCATTTTAATAATTCCAGATTGCTTACATCTGAACTCACGTTCACTTCTATTGCTCCTCACCAGTATGAGTTAGCATATGTGCTTCCAAATGCCTGGCTCTACTAACAGTGGACTAGCGATCACTACATTTGTATGGTTTCCCACCAGCATTAGTAAGCAAATTGTCCTTCAAATTTCTTAGTTTTCGCATTCAATGCATTTGACGTTTTGCGACAGAATGTATTCGTGTATGTGTATTCACTTCAGTGCATGCACTAGAATTACATTCTCAACATTTATACTTCTCGCCAGTATACGTGTATTCAAATGTACTATTCGATATTACTTTCGTATAACTACTATCCCCACTCTTGTTAACTTCTCACACTGAACGGTATATATATATATATATACACTTCTTCGTCATTTATGACTGTCTGCACAATAGTTCAACTTCATTTCAGCAAAATTTATTATGAAGACTTTTTTCCTTTGTGTTCTTAGTGTTTTGTATTTCAATACTGATGTCTATACTCATCAGTTTTGTAAGAATCTACTTACAGTTGTTTTGTGCTAAACCACCCTAAGTATCAGTATCAACATCTTTCGAAAATATATGAAATGCTTCCATATTTATGGCTGAAGAATATTCAGTGTGCCACAGAAACGTCAAATCTGGAACAATAAAGTAAATTATTGTAGTAAATTTATTTATCTCAATATTTTTATTAATTCACATTTAAGTTTAGGAGATACGAATTAATTCACCTCTAAATACATTTAAATCTAGACTGTTTAAAATTTTCTGTATTTATTCAATTATTATCAATTTTATATAATTCAAATTATAAAACATCACTAACTTATTAATATGGTGTTATCATTATTGATATATATACATATAAACTGCTGGACAAAAGTATTGCATAAAATTTCAGAATATAATTTGAAGTGAAAAGGTATTTTCGTTTTTTTTTAAGGTTTATGTTGTTGAACTCTAATACAAAGTAGAAAACAAAAAACTACCAAATGTTTAAGAAAAACCTGGTTTTATTACACAGAATAATAAATAAAGCTAAAAAAAAAAATCTGTAAAATTACAAATTAAAATATTTCTTATTTCTTATCAATTCTTCATTTTTTTCAACAGTATTTAGTGATATCTCCTCTTGCTCTGACAACTGCAGCATGCCTTCTTGGCATTGAAGAGATTAGATTTTGGATAACCTCTTGAGAAATCTCATTCCATTCTTCAATAACTGCTGCACATAGCTCCCTGATATCGCTAGGGGCAATCAGGCGATATCTGAGACATCTTCCAATTGTGTCCCAAAGGTGTTCTATTGGAGTTGGGTCTGGAGAAACTTTTTAAATCTTAATTATTATTAAATCAACTTAATAGTTTTATTTTCAATTTTTCCATCCTCGGCTTTGACTTCGACCCCGGCTGACGGATTATTCCAAGGCGTAAAGTGTTATTATTCTTTTATATTTATGAATATACATATATATATTTAAAAAAAAAAAATAGCTTTTGTTTTTTTATTTTTTTACTCTTTTGTATTAAATATAAAGCAATATTAATATTATTTATTATTATTATTAGGTCTGGAGAAACCAAACGTCGAATCCCAACATCCTGTAGGTACTCAAGGACAACTCGAGGAAAGAGACATCTGGGATTATCCTGTATTAGTAGAAAATCATCACCGAGTCCTTCAGAAATTGGCCTCTTCAAGGTACTTCCCGGCATTTAGCGACCCATTTTCCACGTAAGTCTGTACGTCCTTCAAAACTAATGCCTCCTCAAATTATAACACTGCCTCCACCAAAAGCCTTCTTGACAAAGTGTTTCCCTTTGCATATCTCTCGCCTTGACGCCTCCAAACTCTCATCTTTCCATCTGGAGAATGTAAGGTGATTCTCGACTTATCTGTGAATAAAACACGTCTCCAATCCTCTGTGTTCTGTTTGACATGTTCTCGTGGATATTGCAGTCTGGCGACTCCATGTGCTTTTGTGAGACGCGGGCCAGTAGCGGGTATCCTGGAAGCCAAGTTTGCTTCATTTAACCTTCTTCTGACTGACCTATTTAAAATATGGACATTACGGACATCAGCGATCAAGCGACGTAATTGATTGCTAGTGATAAACCTATTCCGTAAGACATTCAGCTGAATAAATCTCTCATCTGTCCGGGTAGAAATTCTGGGGTGGCCTGTAACTTGCTGTCGGGAGTAGGCTACCAGTCATCCTATGCCGTGCTAAAATTCTTTAGACAGTGGATTGGCACATTCGTAGTTTCGAAGCAATTGTTGCTTGATTTAGCCATTCCTCATGCAATGTGACCACAGGTACTGCAATTTCTACTGAATAATTACCATGAAGAGGCAATGTAAAGGACAAACAGCGAAAAAAAAAACTGATAAGAAAAAACTATACAAAAATGTGTAGGAGAGAGAAATTGCCAGAAACAGTGAAAGTGAAAAACTTCGATTATTATTGTATTTTCAAGAGTTAGAGAATTAGTCATTTAAAAACATAAACAAATGCCTCAGTCTCTTATTTCTCTTTGGTTCATACTTCATTTACAACGATTGTATAAAAAAAAAAAAAGTACAGTAATAGACTGTATCTTTAAATTACATCATTTTAAAATTTTATGCAATACTTTGGTCCAGCAGTTTATTATATATATATATATATATATTATACTATAAATGTTGTTCATTATCGCATTTTGCTCAAGTAACTGCCACCAATGAAATATGATTCATTATCACTACTTACCTAAAAATAGAAATTGGTTCATTATTAATAACTATTAATTAAATTAATTGCTGGACAAAAGTATTGCATAAAATTTCAGAATCTAATTTGAAGTTGAAAGGTACTTTTTTTTTTAATGGATTCATGTTGTTGAACTCTAATCCAAAGGAAAAAAAGAAAAACTACCAAAAGTTTAAGAAAGAACTGGTTTTATTACACAGAATAAAAAATAAAACAAAAAAAAAATGTGTAAAATTACAAATTAAAATCTTTGTTATTTCTTATCAATTCTTCATTTTTTCAACAGTATTTAGTAATATCTCTTCTTGCTCAGATAACTGCAGCATGCCTTCTTGGCATTGAAGAGATTAGATTTTGGATAACCTCTTGAGAAATCTCATTCCATTCTTCAAGAACTACTGCACTTAGCTCCCTGATATCGCTAGGGGGAATTAGTCGATGTCCCAAAGGTGTTCAATTGGATTTAGGTCTGGACTTCTCGGTGAGAAACCAAACTTCGAATCTCAACATCCTGTAGGTACTCAAGTACAACTCGAGCAGTGAGACATCTGGCATTGTCCTGCATAATTAGAAAATCATCACCGACTCTTTCAGAAATTGGCACAACATGCCGCTGAAGACCTCTTATATTTATATTTATGTATATATATATATACATTAATAGAAAATCATCACCGATTCCTTCAGAAATTGGCCTCTTCAAGGTACTTCCCGGCATTTAGCGACCCATTTTCCACTTATGTAAGTCTGGACGTCCGTAAAAACTTATGCCTCCTCAAATTATAACACTGCCTCCACCAAAAGCCTTCTTGGCGAAGTGTTAGCCTCTGCTTATCTCTCACCTTGACGCCTCCAAACTCTCATCTTTCCATTTGGAGAATGTAAGGTGACTCTCGACTTATCTGTGAATAAAACACGTCTCCAATCCTCTATTGTCTGTTTAACATGTTCTCGTGAATGGTGCAGTCTGGCGACTCTATGTGCTTTGGTGAGACGAGGGCCAGCAGCAGGCATCCTGGAAGTCAAGTTTGCTTCATTTAACCTTGTTCTGACTGATCTGTTTAAAACGGACATAACGGACATCGGCGATCAAGTGACATAGTTGAAGAACTGAGATTATTATTGTATTTCCAAGAGTTCAGAGAGTTAGTCATTTATAAACATAAACTAATGGTACATTTCTATTCTCATAGTTCATTTACAACGATTGTATAAAAAAAAGTACTATAGTAGACTGTAACTTTAAATTACATCATTTTAAAATTTTATGCAATACTTTTGTCCAGCAGTTTATATACAGGGTGTAACAGCAACCTCTCGCAATACTTCGGGATATGGTTTGTCACTTTATTTGGAACAAAAAATTTCTAATAAACCATGGTCCGATTCGTTCGCCTTCAAAAGTTATTCTTCATTTTGTTCATTACGAAAATCCGAAACAATAATCTCATTTCAAGTAGAAAAAAATCACTACCCTCATAAATACTTGTAAACCACATGTTTAGGATATTGTTAAAGTCCTATCCTGTATTCATTTTAGAGAAAAATTAACAGATAAAGCGGCGGTAGTTTACAAGGATAAAAAATAAATTTCTAGTCTAAATCATTATTTACTCTAGTAAAAATTATTTTAATCTAAATAAGCGGCTAAAAATTTTAAAATTCAGTGGACACAGATTGTAGAATATTCAATTTCTACGGATTTGTATACTAAACATTTGTAATTTATATTTTTGGGATCATTCAAAATACTCTCAATAGAAGATATGAAATGCTCATGTAGTTACGAGAATGTCTGGTACCCTGAAGTTTCCTAAGTGAAGCTCTGCATATAACTGGTAATTTATTTGTTAGAAAAATATTAATACTAGATGAAGTATATGCTTACGATATATATTAATAACGACGTTAAAACCGGCTGATTAAATGAAAATTATTTTACTTTATTTTTACTCTAAGCAGACAATTTCAACTCTTGAGCATCACAAAAGCGTGGCTACAAGGTTCGCATCAAAATGAACAAAATGAAAATCTAATAAGGGTAAAAATAAGCAGTGTTTTTCCTACTAAATAGAATTATATATATAAAGATCAGGAAGCTGAAATATAAAGAAATGTGGAGAGTTCAGTCATCAATTTTCCATCAGAATGCTATGAATTCGCGTTAATAACTTCATTAGTATCAATAAGAAATCTAAAATCATTTTACTGCAATATTATAACCTAACTTGCTCTCATTGCAAGGAAATATACTACACTTTTCCTACGCATTGCTATTCCTAAATATTTAATATCTCTTACCACTTTCAGTTTAATACCTCTGCTGTCGAAACTGGCCATTCATTGCTCTGATTTTTCTCTAAGTCAAAGTAGTCTTCATGCGGAAAAAATAGATCAAATCTCAGTTCTAAATTACAATAAATGTCCTTGTTCAACAATAACGTTTAAATTTAATTTGGATACCTATTAAGCGACTATTAGTAAGCAATAGCTTCACAAAGCTGAGAATTTTTACAATTAAAATTAAAAGAATACACTCAAAAAACAAAACCCATGCGTAACTCAAGAAAAATGTTTATATTCAAGGAAACCACCAATCCCTTTCACAACAAAATTCAAAACATAGTTCACCTTACAACTATTATAACCTTCCTCTTCAAAAACTCAAACCAATGACCACACGGCCTTTTCAACTTGAAATAGCTCTCCAATGGAAATAAAATTAATATAATTCTATGTATATGATTAAACGAGTGAGCTCAATATTATACACCCATTAATATTCTTCAAATTATTTTTGAATTAAAGAAGAAACAGCTATTTTTTTATTTCATAGATTAATTTTGAAACAATGTTTATAGTGTTTTACTCATTTTCAGTTTCTGCAGTAATAATGACAAATACATGTAAACTACAAGTTCCACAAAGACATACAATATTTGCACCTACATTTTGTTCACCAATCACTTCTGCCTGCAATTAACCAAGAAGGGGCGAGTTTGGATGAAAGATATTCATAAAACTAAAATTCATATTGTTGGCGCCAATCATCACTATACCACATCACCATCCCTGTACATAGAATCTCGATGAATTCATCCTGGTTAACAGTCACACCATCCATGATAGCACACCATAGCTTAGGTGAGAGACTACCGCCTTGAGGATACCTTCTACCCGCTCCCACAACCACAGTGTGCATACCCATAGAAGCCTGTATAACTCTGCGCTTAAATAAATTCCTATATAGTTAATTAAAACTGGTTGAATACCATTTGGACCTAGGGAATCAAGAGCTTCAAACGATACACTGTCAAACTCTCAAATGTCCCTTCAACATCAAAGAAGCATCCTAGAGCGTATTCCTTTGTCTCTAGAGCAGATTCTATTCTACCGACAGACAATGCAAAGCAATCTCTGTCAATTTTTCTACTGTACAAGCATGTTGGTTTGAATCGAGTGGATGATCGTTAAAAGGACCATCAGTAATATACCTGTCGACCAAACTTTCCAAAGGTTTTAGAAGGAATGACATAAAATTTATAGGTCTAATTGCCTTAGGGTGAGCGTCGACACTTCTTTCTGGTTTAGGGATAAAGACCACCCTAACTTCCTTCAATAATGTTGGCACATAACTTATCAACACCTTCACCAGTACATCTCCACCATTGTGTAGCTGACAGGGATAAACTCCATAAGGTCCAGAGGACTTAAATGGTGAGAAACTTTGCACTGCCCAAACCAGTCTGTCCATAGTAACAAACTCGTCCACGGTAGCCATGTACTAGTTTCCTTCTACCAACCGCAGACGATGCAGTGCTGTTTAAGTTTATGTTATCCGGTAAATGGGTATTAAGCAAGATCTATAATGTAAAAAAAAAAGGAAAAACTGAACGAACAACTGAAAGTCACACATATTGGACTGGCCAGCCGTTGCCTAGTTCGGTTTTCACTCGAAGAACCAGGCTACCATGGAGAATAGCTCTGATGCTTTCCAGGTCTGGGGAATCAACCGCAACAACAAATGCTTTATACTCCGCTCGATATTTGAAAGTGCAATCCGAAGTTCTTGATTAAGACCTTTTAAGCACGACTGCTATCACTTTTAATTATGAAAAAGTATGTTCACATAAATATGTCGTTGAAAATGGGAGTAGAATTAAAGTAGGGTGGTCTGAAAACCAAGGATATTTTTTTCCTAATGAAATACAGAAATCATCCAATGGAACATCGGCAAACCGTTGCCTTGGACTTGTCAAATTGACTGCTAGGTTCAAATGGTCACAATAAAATGGAAGAATGATTATGATCCTGTGCAGGCTAGAAAACATTTTCAGATACAAACAAAGATACCAGTACGTGTTCGCAAATGGTTCCTCTAATTTCCGGATTGTATAAAACTGAAATCGCGGAACATCGAGTTGCTTGAAATCACATTCGTCACATATATATGGCTTTTTACATGTATGTGTTCGCATATGCATTTTAAGAACTCCAGATTGCTTACATCTGCAATCACATTCACTACTTTTCTATGACTCCCTGCCACTATAAGTTTTCAAATGACTGGCTCTACTAGCACTAGCAGTGGAGTACCATTAACTGCATTTGTATGTTTCTTCATACCATGAGTAAGCAAATATAATTCAAATTTTTAATGTTCGCATTCAATGCATTTTGGCATTCTGCCAGTAATTATGTATGCGGTGCACTATAATAACACTCAAAATTTATACTCCTTACCAGTATGTGTGATTTCAAAAGTATTTGAAGTTTGAGTTGTAGTTACTACTCTCACGTAACTACAATATACAATGCTAATTTTATATAACTTCTCATCTCTAAATCGTATTATACCCTTTCTTCGTCACAGTTGACTGTCTACACAGCATTTAAAATTCATTTTAGCAAGATTTATTAGGTACACTTTTTACTTTCTGTTACTTCTAGTAAGAGGAAGTATTGTAATCGTGTCAAATTTTCGATATCGAATTTTCATCGGGAATATCCGTTTTAATGTCCCCTGAGTCCAAAAAAGTGATTTTTAGCAAATGGTCTGCGTGTGTGTGCGTGTATGTATGTATGTGAACAGCATAGCTCAAAAACGAAAAACCGCAGTAAACTTGATATTCCGTTTATGTATCACCATTTGATGAGACAGTATGTTATCTGCCAATATTCCTCTCAACCAGAAATACCACTTTAGGTGTTTGCTTTTTTTTTACTTTTTCGCGATTTTCTCAAAAACGGTTCTCACGATTTCCTGCAAACGTACCGTATGAAGTACACATACAATGAGCTACAACCTTAATTTAAAACATATCTCCAGGAAAATTAATTTAAGGGCACTTTTCGGAGAGGGGCGGGGTTACGGCTTCCTCTAAACTGCTATTTCAGTTTATTAGACAAACGAGTCATCTAAATAAATTTTAATTAGAATTAAGTATGTTGTTGAAATTCCGAATTTGAAAAAATTGGATGATCAGAAGTGCGTTTGGTTTTATTATTAAATGATTTTTTAACAGTTCTTTCAGTTCCCGACGAAGATCTTTAAATTTGGTAAACTAACTATAAAATTTGTCAAGTATAATTTTGAGAACTGAAGTAAGATAAAGTTGATTGTTTCACACAGATTCTTTCCTTTGTGTTCTTAGTGTTTGGTATTTTAGTAATGAGTGTATACTCATCAGTTTTTAAAGAATCTACTTACAACTGTTTTGTGCTAAATCAAATTATGATCAGTTTCAACATGTTTCTATATGTTTAAAATGCTTCAATATTTATGCGTGGCTGAAGAAATTCACATTTGGCCAAAGAATCGTAAAACCTGGAACAATAAAGTATTATTATTATTATTATTAATTTATTTGTTTCAAGATAGCATCTTATACAAAGGGTCGGTGTATACCAAACATTACAAACAATAAATATAAACATACAAAAGCAAAAGGAACATAACATAAGATAGAAATAATATAAAAGTAAACAGTAAACAGTTCGCTTACAAGGTATGAACATTTAAAAATTAAAACAAAATAAAAAGAACAACCTATCTTCATAAACAAAAAGTACGAAATAACTAAAATATAATCTTCCATTAGCCATTAATGATAATTCTGAAAATAATCATCGCCATTGATATCTGTCGCATATGGAGATAATTAACTAATAATCTAAAACTATTAACTTCCTTCTTCATTTCCATGTTGCAAGTAATTACATTCAAGCTA
Organism: Triatoma infestans; assembly: GCA_011037195.1. NCBI lineage: Eukaryota > Metazoa > Arthropoda > Insecta > Hemiptera > Reduviidae > Triatoma > Triatoma infestans. The sequence goes on from JAAEAF010002941.1 coordinate 77,184, forward strand.
AAAAGCTTAAATTTACAAAATGCCAGTTTCAATTATTTAAACAGTTTATTGCTCTCACTTCTAGACCCTTTAAGACATATAAATATACGTCATTAATATTATTTAAGTCACTATTATATAACAAAGTTTCAATTGATACATATTCTTCATTAGATATAGGGGAAAAATTAATATATTTCGCTAAATATTTTTCTCTAAGCTTATCAAGCTTGTTACAATAAAAAAGAAAGTGATAGATATTATCTTTATGATTTAACGCACAAACAGAACATAAACTGTCCGGAAAGAATTTATATTTTTTAAGGTTCAGGTATAATGAAGGGTATTTTTTGTTAAATAATCTCTGTTGTGCAAAAATCCTGATCTTATTTATATGACATCTATTGTTTAATAAATATTCTTCTCCAAATGTTAACGAACTACAGAAACGGAAGTGCAAATTAAATGAAGAATTCATTACAAACTCAATGTCCTTAGATATTAAATAGTTTTTGAAAGATTCAATCAAATCATTTTTAATACGTACTAACTGTGAGCTGCTTTGAATGTTCAAAATCTCCAATTTATCAATAGAAATTAAATAGGATTTAAATGTACAACACCAATTATATATGAGATTAATATCAACTAATTCGGCCATTCTATTATAAATTATTTTGGTTAAACTATCTGAATACATATTTAGTAATTAAATATACTACTTTATCATTCTTTTAAATATTTTCCACTTGGTAAGGATTCTGCCTGTCTCCACTCGAACTTAAGAGTCAGAAGTTGTTCGCGCTAAACCTAGAATAGTTTTTAAGAATCTAATCTGGCCTCTTTCAATTTCATAGTCGACCACGTATCCGATTTGCAATTCCTCAGAATATTTATAACGAGTGACTTAGCTATGTTAAATTTCTTAATAGACTCCTCACATGCAGTTCGAAATTTTAGGGAACTTGTAAACACCACACCTAAATAAGTAAACTTTTTCACAAAATTTAGCCTGGAAGACTTGTAAAATAAATGTTTAATTTCACCAAGTCTAGTACCTCTTTGGAAAGGGAGGACAACAGTTTTATCAACGTTCACAGTTAAGCCCCATAGCTGACAATACTTTTCTAACAAATTTAATTGACATTACGCATCATTTCGGGTACTAGACAGCATAACAATGTCGTCTGCATATAGGATCATGTTTAAACTTTTATTAGAAGCAATATCCACACCAAGAGCACCATTACTATCAAAGAAACATACCAAATCACATATATAGAGAGCGAACAGGAGCGGACTTAAAATTTCACCCTGTAATACTCCCTGAGTGAAAGGAATCTCCGAAGAATAGGAATCACCTTGTGAGATGACAATATTTGTGCCATTATAAAAAGACATTATCACTCGCAATAGCTTGCCATTAAGGCCCAGACCATTTAATTTACTCCATAATTTTGCGTGCGGAACCGAATCAAAAGCACGCTTCAAGTCTACAAATGTTCCGAACACGTGCGTCCTCTTTAATCGTAAATTGATACTAATGACTCCAGCCAAGGCAAATATTGCATCCCCGCAACCCTCCCTCTTCGGAAGCCCATCTGTTCTTGGGGTATCAACCATCTGCTCTCCACCCAGGTAATAAGCCTATTGTACAAAATGCTAGTAAATAACTTTGTTATAGAGTTGACCAAAGAAATAGGTCTGTAATTATACGGGTCCGATACATCATTTTTTTTTAAACAAAAATTTTAATTTAACTTTCAACCAATCATTCGGGATTGTCTCATATTTCCAAACAACACTGAACAGGTTTAACAAATAATGTAACCACTGGGTATTTAAAAACTTGAAACACTCGTTTGGTACATTATCTATACCCGCTGGTTTGTGATTTTTCAAATTCTGTACACTAACCATTAGTTCTTCCAGTGTAAAATCCGAATCTAAATCTGGGTCAAATACAGTGAAAAAATGTAGATCTATATCTATCACCGGCCTAGGCGGAAGCAGGGATTTATAAAATAGTTCCCACTGTTCTATTGAGATGGGACAATATACGTTTCCTCGTTTTCGAAATCTAATAAAGTATTGAAGTGATGTTATTTGATTTAATATTTTAAATAATTCAGAGTTTAGTTTATGAGGTGCAAATTAATTTACCTTTATACACATACCAGTATTGTTCAAAATGTACTCTATTTATTATAACCAAAATATGTATATATAACTTCACTAACATATAATATAGTGAAACTCTAAATATACTCAATTTACTATAAATGTGGTTCTTTTCACATATTCCTACTAAATGCAATTAAATATAGCATCAGGAAGGTGAAATATTTACCAATGTTGAGTGTTTCAGGCATCCGATAGTTTGAATATAACGATTTTGTTATTGCCGAAAAGGTGTACATTATTTAAAATGTTTCATGTCAGAGTATTAATGAGCTGAAAATAAGGTTGCTACAAGAGATTTTCCATTAGAAAGCAACGAGTACGTGTTTAATTACTTCCAATAATATGAATAAGAAAACTAGAAATGATTTGCCTGCAATAATATAACCCAACTTGCTATCATTGCAAGGAAACATGTTACACTTTCCTTCTTATTACTATTCCAAAATATTTAATATCTCTTACCACTTTCAGTTTATTACCTCTGCTGCCGAACTAGTAATTCGTTGCTGTGAGTTTGCTCGGTCTCAGCAGTCTTCATCCGCAGCTAAACAATAACAAAAGCAAACGAGCTAACTCTATAGGCTATAGGCAATATGAGAATCAACGTTACGGGAAAGTTCCAACTCCTTGGGCAATAATGACCATCTAGTATCGATAGCCCAAAAATAGATCAAATCTCAGTTCTAAATTACAATAAATCTGAGAAAATTATATTTTCTCTTACTTAATTTCAAACAAATAAGGAATTTGCTTTGTGCTTACTCATCCCTAACGTTTAAATTTAATTTGGATCCCTTACTAAGCAACTATTATGTTTGCAATAACTTAACATAAAAGAGTATTATACAATTAAGTTTAACGGACTACAGTTCAAACATCCATGCATAACTTAAGAAAACCCATTATTGAAGGAAACCATCATGACTTTTCATTGGTAATACACAACACTGAGAAACAATATTATTCTTCAAAATAATATTCATCCACTATTATTCTTCAAAATATTTGTACATTAAAGAAACAGCTGTTATTTTTTTCTCTTATTTGTTTAATTTTGAAAAAATGTTTGCGTTTCACTCATCTTCAGTTTCTGTGGTAATATATGACAAATACATGTAATCTCTTAGTTTCACAAAAACATACACTGTTTGAACCAAAATTTTGTGTTACTAAACACTACTATTTGCAACATAATCAAGGGGTATCGATTTGGGACAAAAGATAAAAAGTTAAATGAAAGCATAGGTTCTCTTACCTCAGGTTAGCTATGTATATAAGTAAACTAAACTTCAATTCGCGGGCTTAAAGTAGTTAATTCAGAATAGAAACCGAAGAATTTCTTACCGGTTATAGGAGACTCGACAACTTACAAGAATACCTTTTTAACGTGACTTTTTCCTTGTAATATCTTGACGGCAGTTTTATGATTTCAGCATTATGGGGCAACATTGAGATTTTATCAAGCCTGACACTGTAGATGATTAAATAAATATACAGGTTGTCGATTAGGGGATAATGTGCCGTAGTCATGAATTTATTATTGCATTCATCCCCATTAAATAAAGTTCGCCTTGAGTTAACATTTGAATGCGTTTTTAATTTTTGCATGCCTGCCAATAATATTTCCAATATTACAACACTGTAATAATATATATTTCTATATTAATAATATTTCTATTAATAATATAATATTTCCAATACTACAACACTTTTGGAACAATAGTTTTTTGATGTGAAAACATTTGTTAGACAATACTAAACTATGAGCTTGGTGAATTTGCTGTGATGATGCATGAAAATCCGAAACCGTTCAGGAACAAGATATTTATGCATGTTATGACCGATAAAATACCAAATACTAAACCTGTTTCTCCATATTTATGTCAGGAGAAATCTTGTAATTTAGAGAAATTTCTTCTGATACGTAATTGGATTAGAAGCTTTGCTATTTACATTGAGTATGTAAAAATAAATTATTATAAAATTCAGGAAATATTTATTAGGTTATTTATATATATATGTAGACGAAATAATAACTCATCTAAAGATAATATTATATTTCAATTAGATTAGTGGTATTCAAAAATCAGTATGTCAAATTAAAAATCGAAATCAATATCAAATAAATAATTTGCTAAAATATCAACTAAAAAGCTAATAATAACATTATCTCACAATGCTTGGTATTTAAAGTAAACGATAAAAATTAGAAATCATTTTATTATTACAAAAAATATCACCAGCTCTAACTCCAGATAAACACTAGAGTTGAACATGTTGATGAAAATGTTCACATTACTTTGCAGAAACGAGGCTGCTTTAAGTGAGGTGTTTACATCTATTTTTGGAATTGATCTTTGGGCATTTCATCGAAAAACACTCAAGTTAACGGGTTGCGAACGCCTCAGTAGTTTGCTAGAAACCAACGTTTCACCCATGTTGCAATGAGTGTCTTCTGGTTCGCAGATATGTCTAATAAATTTCAATTTCTTCCTCGTGAAGAGAATACGATTTATCTGATATCATTTATAGTGTCTCAAATTCTGGCAACACACTGAATGAAATGAAACCTAAACTAACGGGTGAAATTGGTTGCAAATCTAAGAGAAATCGTGTTCTAGCGTATACATAGAATATAACTCTTTTTGAGTGGTTCATAGAATATCTAAGCAAGGCAGAAATACAGTACCATACCCGCACTCCTAGTAGTGAAAGTAGGTCATAAATTAGTAGTACATTTCCCTTCAGCGGTTACAACTGAAGAAATTAAAAATACATTGTGTGCAAGGTGTTGAAGCTCTCAAAATAGAACAATTTCGCCGTAATGAAGGTGCTAACAAAATACCTTTGTTATATGGTGTAACTTTCAATAAAGGAACCCTCTTGAAAGAAATTAATAACATAAGAGCAATAATTTACTGTCGAGTACAATGGAAAAAATATAAGAGCAGAAATTTAATTACAAGGAGATTTCGATGCCAAAGTTATGGACATATAGCAGTAAACCATAATAATAATTAAAAGGTGAATAATGCCCAGTAAATCACTCTCTCGACGATTACTCCTTTCAAAGTAGAAGAAATAGTTAAGTAAACTAAATGCCAGGTCAAACATAGGTCTTCAAACGATCAATGCCCAATTGAAGTAGGGAGCCTTGCTGGTGTATGTGGTCACACAACAACAGCCAAATAATTATCGCCCGATTACTTTGCTCACCACAATATTAAGATTTTTGAAAAAATCCGACTCATGAGAATCAATCCCCATTTGGATGAAAGTCGAATAACTAAAGATGAACAGTTTGGCTCCTGGTCAGGTCTATCCACAACTGACCAACTAGCCAGAATTGTGGACGATGTTATCGAGGCATTTAACAATCGTATGTACACCCGAATGGTTCTGATGTACATCCAAAAGGCATTCGATACTGTTTGGCTTACGTGCATTATCTATAGGCTACTGGAATATAATTTCCCAAAATATTAAAATATCAAACGAAAAAAAAATACGAATATCAAACGAAATTCTATATTTTCTTCAATTCTAGCTTATCACAGCTCCTATATGCTTCTTCTGGATTTTCCCAGGGAATAATGATAGCAAAAAATTCAAATCACAAATACCTATATTTTTTGAGAAGTATTTGATAAATAAAAAATTTCTACTGCTGATATGCAGGTTACAGAAACAAACTTTTTTTAAAAAGAAGGAACCCCTATTTTTTATCATAAATTCTTAAAATACTTTTTTTTTTTTGAGAAAAATTATAATCGCTTTCAATTCGTAACTTGGGAAAAGCAATTTTAATTTCTCAAAAACAAATTTTCTCACAAAAAAATTACTTTTAGAATTCATAATAAAGAATAAGGGTTCCCATTCGAAAAAAAAATTGTTCCTGAAACCAGCATATCAGCAGAAGATTTTTTTTTTTTTAATATTATCTACTGCTCCAAAAATAAGAAGAGTTATGTCATGAATTTATTTTCTATCATCAATAATTACCGAGAAAAAGGGGGTGGACTTAGCCTAGACACCCTGTATATATATGTAATAAGATAATGGGTCTGGTCGTTAGGAATGCTAACGGAACACTGACACGAATCATGGAAGTCTAGAAACAGGGCTCGTTATTCTGCCATCTTGGCTGTAGGTTGTGAGCTAGGCATAATTCTCCCTTCAGGCGTGACAAAACAAAAAGCCTGCTCTTCCAGAGGATACGATTTGGTGTGCGATAAATTCTGAAGACACGAAAACACAATTTTACGGGATGGGTGTCCTCGGCCGCGTAAACTCGACATGGGACGAAAAATTAAGCACCATCCACTACCTCCTAAGATGGCAGCATAACAGTCCGCAATCCCTGGTCGTATCATGATTTTTTTCTCAGTGCCTCATTTGAATTCTTTCAACGTGACACGACCCACATTGAAGAATCTCATTGTAATCTGCGCCAAGCACCGCATTAAACCATTGACATGGGTCTATACCCTGAAACTTGAGTGTTATTTTCTAATTATTTAATTACATAACAGTAAATGCATATCACCCCATCGCATTCAGTACATTTATATTGCTTCCGGCCAGTATATGTTCGCAGATAAACCCTCCAGATTATAAATACTAAAATCAGATTCACTAGGTTTATACTGGTTCTCGCCTGTATGTGTTTGCATATGACTTATAAAAGGTCCAGACTGTGAAAAACTGAAATCCCATTCAAAACATTTATACGCCTTTTCACCAGTATTTATTCGTATATGTCCTTTCAATTCTCCTGAGCGTGTAAAAGTGAAATCACATTCACTACAGTGATACGACTTCTCGCCTGTATATGTTCGCATATGACTTATCAAAGCTCCAGAGGGTGTAAAACTGAAATCACATTCACTACATTTATACGGCTTTTCACCTGTATGTGTTCGCATATGGTTCCTGAAAATACAGGATGATACACAACTGTAATCACATTCACTGCATTTATACGGCTTCTCACCTGTATGTGTTCGCATATGGTTTCCCAAAATACTGGATGATATACAACTGTAATCACATTTACTACATTTATACGGCTTTTCACCTGTATGTGTTCGCATATGGTTCCTGAAAATACAGGATGATACACAACTGTAATCACATTTACTACATTTATACGGCTCCTCACCTCTATGTGTTCTCATATGGTTCAACAAAATTCCGGATGAAATACAAGTGAAATCACATTCATTACATATACGGCTTTTCACCTGTATGTATACGCATATGATTTTTCAAAGGTCCAGGCTTTGTAAAACTGAAATAACATTCACTACATTTATACCGCTTCTCGCCTGTATGTGTTCGCATATGGTTCTTGAGATTTCCGGATTGTGTGCAACTGAAATCACATTCATTACATTTATATGGCTTCTCGCCTGTATGTGTTCGCATATGGGTCAGCAAAATTCCGGGTGATATACAACTCAAATCACATTCAGTACATTTATACGGCTTTTCGCCTGTATGGATTCGGATATGTCTTTTCAAATACCCAGATACTTTACAACTGTAATCACATTCACTACATTTATACGGCTTTTCGCCTGTATGTGTTCGCATATGGTTCCTGAAAATACTGGATGATACACAACTGTAATCACATTCACTACATTTATACGGCTTCTCGCCTGTATGTGTTCGCATATGGTTCTTGAGATTTCCAGATTGTATACAACTGAAATCACATTCACTACATTTATATGGCTTCTCGCCTGTATGTATCCGCATATGTGTTTTCAAATTTCCAGATCTTGTAAAACTGAAATCACATTCATTACATTTATAAGGCTTCTCTCCTGTATGTGTTCGCATATGTTTTTTCAAATATCCAGATTCTTTACATCTGAAATCACATTGACTACATTTATACGGCTTCTCGCCCGTATGGATTCGCATATGTTTTTTCAAATATCCAGATTCTTTACATCTGAAATCACACTGACTACATTTATACGGCTTCTCGCCTGTATGTATTTCCTTATGCATTTTAATAATTCCAGATTGCTTACATCTGAAATCACGTTCACTTCTATTGTTCCTCACCAGTACGTGTTAGCATATGTGCTTCCAAATGCCTGGCTGTACTAACAGTGGAGTACCGATCACTATATTTGTATGGTTTCTCACCATCATGAGTAAGCAAATTATGCTTTAATTTTTTTAATTTTCGCATTTAATGCATTTGTCGTTTTGCGCCAGAATTTATTCGTGTATGTGCATTCATACACGAATTTATACAATTTATTTATATGTGCATTCACTTCAGTGCATGCACTACAATCACATTCTCAACATTTATACTTCTCGCCAGTATACATGTATTCAAATGTACTATTCAATATTACTTTCGTACAACTACTATTCCTACTCTTGTTAACTTCTCACACTGAACGGTATATATATATACACTTCTTCGTCATCTATGACTGTCTGCACAATAGTTCAAATTCATTTCAGCAAAATTTATTATGAAGACTTTTTTCCTTTGTGTTCTTAGTGAGTATTTATTTCAATATTGATGTCTATACTCATCAGTTTTGTAAGAATCTACTTACAGTTGATTTGTGCTAAACCTTCCTAGTATCAGTTTTAACATCTCTCGAAGATATTTGAAACGGTTCAATATTTACGGCTGAAGAATATTCGCACTGCGCCACACAAACGTCAAATCTGGAACAATAAAGTAAATTTTTGTAGTAAATTTATTTATCTCAATATTTTAAATAATTCACATTTAAGTTTAGGAGATACGAATTAATTCACGTCTAAATAAATTTAAATCTGGACTATCCAAAATTTTATGTATTTATTCAATCATTATTAATTTTATATTATTCAAATTATAAAACATCACTAACTTATTAATATGGTGATATCTTTATTGACATATATACATTTAAACTGCTGGATACAAGTATTGCATAAAATTGGGGAATATAATTTCAAGTTGAAAGGTGTTTTCATTGTTTTTTTAATGGATTCTTGTTGTTGAACTCTAATCCAAAGGAAAAAAGAAAAACTACCAAAAGTTTAAGAAAAACCTCGTTTTATTACACAGAATAAAAAATAAAACTAAAAAAATAAAAAATCTGTAAAATTACAAATTAAAAATCTTTCTTATTTCTTATCAATTCTTCATTTTTTCAACAGAATTTAGTGATATCTCCTGTTGCTCTGATAACTTTAGCATGCCTTCTTGGCATTAGATTTTGTATAACCAACCTCTTGAGAAATCTCATTCCATTCTTCAAGAACTGCTACACTTAGCTTCCTGATATCGCTAGGGGCCATCTGTCGATGTCTGAGACATCTATCAATTGGGTCCCAAAGGTGTTCAATTGGATTTAGGTCTGGACTTCTCGGTGTTGAAGCCAAACGTCGAATCCCAACATCCTGTAGGAACTCAAGGACAACTCGAGCAGTGAGACATCTGGCATTGTCCTGCATTAATCGAAAATCATCACCGACTCTTTCAGAAATTGGCAAAACATGTCGCTGAAGAACCTCTTCTAGGCACTTCCTGGCATTTAGTAACCAATTTTCCACGATATCTAAGTCTGTACTTCGGTCAAAACTTATTGCTCCCCAAATCATAACACTGCCTCAACCAAAAGCCTTCTTAGCGAAGTGTTAGCCTCTGCAAATCTCTCACCTTGACGCCTCCAAACTCTCATCTTTCCATCTGGATAATGAAAGGTGACTTTCGACTTATCCCTGAATAAAACACGTCTCCAATCCTCTGTTGTCTGTTTGACATGTTCTCGTAAATATTGCAGTCTGGCGACTCTATTTGTTTTGGTGAGACGAGGGTATCCTGGAAGGCAAGTTTGCTTCATTTAACCTTATTCTGACTGACCTGTTTAAAATATGGACATTACGGACATCAGCGATCAAGTGACGTAATTGAAGAACTGGGATTATTATTGTATTTTCAAGAGTTCAGAGAATTAGTCATTTAAAAACATAAACAAATGGTTCATTTCTATTCTCATAGTTCATTTACAACGATTGTATAAAAAAATAAGAGAAAGTAAAAAGTACTATAGTAGACTGTAACTTTAAATTACATCATTTTAAAATTTTATGCAATATTTTTGTACAGCAGTTTATATATATATAATAAATGTTGTTCATTATCACATTTTGCTCAAGTAACTGCCACCAATGAAATATGATTTATCATCACTACTTACCGAAAAAAAGAAATTGGTCAATTACTAATAACTATTACTTTCTCTTACTCCTAGTAAGAGGAAGTATTGTAATCGTGTCAAATTTTCGATATCGAGTTTTCACCGAAATATCCGTTTTGAGTCCCCTGAGTCCAAAAAAGTGGTTTTTTAGCGAAATGGTCTGTATGTGTGTGTGTGTAGTGTATGTGAACAGCATAGCTCAAAAACGAAAAATCGTAGAAAGTTCAAACTTGATATTACGTTTAGGTATCACCATGGGATCTGACAGTGCGTTATGTGTCAAATTCCTCAACCGGAAGTACCACTTTACTAGTTTTTTTTTTACGTTTTTGCGATTTTCTCAAAAATGGCTCCGACGATTTTCTTTAAACTTGTATATCAACTACATATACAAAGAGCTACAACTTTATTTGAAACATTTCTCCAGGAAAATTCATTTAAGGGCACTTCTGGGGGAGGGGTGGGGTTAGGTTTTCATCTTAACTGCTGACTTTGGGGGAGGGGGGTTATGTTTTTCTTTAAAATGCTATCACAGTTGATTATACAATTCTGTCATCCAAATTGAAATAACTAGAAATTAATATATGACCCAAATTCCGTGTTTCAAGGAAATTAGTAAACCGGACAGTTTTACTGGACAGTGTTTTCACTTTTCGACGAATTTCATTAAATTTGGTACACTAACTATAAAATTTGTCAATTATAATTTTGAGTACTGGAGTAAGAGAAAGTTGTGTGAGTGTTTCACACCGGATTTTTAATCAAGTTAATATGTCTCTTATAGATGGGTCTTGTTAAGGGTCCAGCCCGTGCCAATGAAAAAATGCTTAGGAAATCTATAATCCTCCAATGAACCTCACTGCACAATGAGTTGGATTTCCCATTTCTCCTAGATCTAGGTAAATTTTGAAATCAGCGAAATACTTAATATCTTTTACCACCTTCTAGTCCATTCTGCAGCCTAAACTAGCAATTCGCTGCTATGAGTTTAAAATAATTAATTCTTATTGTTGTGTATATTGGGCATTGAGCAAACAAATGATAAAAGTTTTCCTTCATAGACATATTACAAATAGTACAGATCTCACAACAGTTTGCAGGGTACGTCATATTATTTAAAGTTAACTTCATAACATATTGATTTGAAAGTCTCAATTCGGTTATCAATTTGGTAATACGAAATAACATTCTGAAAGGAACATACTCCTGAGGAGCATTAGCTAAGAATGGAAGAGCATTGTAGATTTGACTATATCGACAACTTTAAAGAAGTTGCCTGTCCCTATGCTTTAAACTATCTTTCAAGTAATTAACAATTTCTTTAACAGAAAAATTAGTACCTCGGGTTAACTCTTCTGGATTGAGTTCAATACCGTGCTCTAATAGTAAACTGAGAGACCCAGTTATATTTCAGTCTATTGAGAATCCACGTGTAACACTAAAAGCCTAATAAAACATTTACTCGGCAATCTCTTACTTCCCATACTAGCCAAATTTTTAACCCATTGGAATGAGACCTTGACTATATAAAGAGGAATGTCAGAAATGCAAAGTCAATAACCGAATCACACAGAAGTATATAATAATACAATCACATCCGAGACACCATCAATGTTTATACCGCGCACATTATTATCACAAAAAAAAATTTCCACATCAGCAATATAAAGAGAAAATAAAAAAGGGCTTAATATTTCACCTTGTATAACACCTTCAGTCATTTCTATGTCTGAACTAATTTTTTCATTGGCAACAACTTTAAAACTGGCATATTCGTATAAATTTATTGGCAAATTTAAAATTTTTGAGGAAATTCCTGCTCTGCTTAATTATGCCATAACCTCGAATGAGGAACCGAGTCAAACGCCCTCACAAAATCAATAAGGGCTGCAAACTTTTATCCGCTATCCGCGCAACCACGTCCCGGACGGAAACCAGACTGACATTCTAGAATAGCAGAAACCTCAGATTCCCACAGTAATAAACGGCTCATAATAATCTGAGTAAATATCTTGAGGATACTATTAGCCAAAATTACGCCCCTGTAATTGCATTTATGATTTCTATCTTAAGAACACCAAACTTTAGGAAATAGCTCAAGAAAGAATGAACTAAGTATAAAAGCCAGTTCTGAGGATATTGACAATGAGATCAGGACCAGCAGATTTAGCTTTCTACTTTCTTACAATACTACTAACTATTTCATCCTGTATAATGACCGTAGTATTATTGCGCGAATGGAATACACGTCAAAATACAATATCCATGCATAGCTTAAAAAAAACCTTTATATTCGAGTAATATTCCCTTTCCTAACGAGCTACTGCAACCTTCCTCTTCAAAAACTCAAAGTAATGAGTTTCCACTTAAAATAATGGTTAATTTGTAAAAGGTTGTTTTTCTTCACAGAAATACCAATCTTTTATCTTAATTTTTTTTTATTATTATATTTTATTTTTATACTAAATCTCTAATTTTCGGCGTCTAATTATGCCATCTTCAAGAGTTGACATGATTCATTAAAAAACAGCCATCAATAAAAAGATAACCATATAACTTCAGTCAAAGTACATCTAAATTCTTAAATTAAAAAAAATTATTCTTACAAATTACAATTTAATCACTAAAAACTTGCTAATTTAAAATAATAATCATGACTACCGTATTCTATTATACAAAAACTTCAAGTTATGCTTGAAAAATTTGACGAATTCAAAAATTAATTAGAAAAAAATCTGGTTTGAAATACTCCCACAACTTTCTCTTACTCTACTAGTTCTCAGACATCTAATTGATAAATTTTATAGTTTGTGTAGCAAATTTAATGAAATTTGTCGAAAACTGATAAACCTGTCCAGTAAAGCACACTTCCGCTTTACCAATTTTCTTGAAACTCGGAATTCTGGCTATCTATTTATTTCTAATTAATTTTGTTTGGATGATAGTATTGTATAATCAAGTATGATAACACTAGAGAAAAACATAATCCACCCCTCCTCCAAAAGTGCCATTGAATGAATTGTCCTAGAGAAATGTTTTAAATAAAAGTTGTAGATTATTGTATGTTTAGTTTATATAGTACGTTTCAAGAAAATCGTCGAAGCTATTTTTGAGAAAATCGTGAAAAAGAGAAAACCATTTAGTAAAGTGATAAAGTAAACGCACTTCCGGTCACCCGATTTTTTCAAACTCGAAATTTCAACAAAACATTTAATTCTAATTAACATTATTTAGATGATGGAATTGTTTACTAAAATAAAATAGCACTTAAGAGGAAAACCAAACCTACTCCCACTCAGTAAAATCCGTTTAAATGAATTTTCCTAGAGAAATGTTTCAAATAGAAGTTGTAGTTCTTGGTATATGTAGTTGATCTACCAAGTTTGAAGAAAATCGTCGGAGCCATTTTTGAGAAAAACGTAAAAAAGACAAAGAAACCAACAAGCAGTGGTACTTCCGGTTGAGGAATTTTGACAGATGACCTACTGTCAGATGCTATGGTGATATCTAAACGGAATATTAAGTTTCAACTTTCTAAGGTTTTCGTTCTTGAGCTATGCTGTTCACATACATACATACATACACATACACACACATACACACACACACACACACACACACAGGCCATTTGCTGAAAACCACTTTTTTGGACTCAGAGGACCTCAAAACCGATATTTCCGGTAAACTCGATATCGAAAATTTGACACGATTACAATACTTACTCTTACTAGGAGTAGGAGAAAGTAAAAATTAAAAACAAAAAACTAATTAACGATAGTTAAAGGATTTACAAATCACTATATATATACATATATAAACTAATCTGTATGAATAAAATGAAATGTATTTTGAACAAGTGATCGATAAGATCACTTGGGGAAAGTAGAGGCACAAAACAATTTTGGAATTCCATAAAAATATTAAAAAAACAATATTTTATCTGCAATGCTAATTTGAACCTTAATTATCCTTAAACTTTTTTGAAAAATGATATAATGTTATTTTTAAGGTTTCTACTATGTTTTATACTGAACTTTTTGCTCACAGTCCTATTCAGTTCACTAAGGCCAAACTGCAGTCTTTACTAGTTAGAGCAAAGGATGGGAAAAGCCCCTGGACTCAAGGGATAACATATGAGTTTATAAAAAATGCTTCGGATGGTTTTCATTTAAAACTACTTCAAACATTTAATGATAATATGAAATTGGTGAGGTCCCAACGAATTTTATAGAAGTTTGATTTATCGCCTGCACAAAAAAGGTGATACCAAACCAGTTGCTAACTACCGGGGTATATCATTTATAGATGTGGAAGTAAAATATTTTCATATTTATTATTGAACGGACTTTGGTGTTTGTTGAACAGTAATGAGATAATCAGTGAATTTCATGCGGGGTTTCGAGCTGGCTCTGGTACCACGGATAATATATTTAGCCTTGTAAATTTAATTGAGGTAAAACTTCCAGTGGATAAAGTGAAAAAAAGTACCTGTTTTTCGTGGATCTCAAAGCCGCATTTTGACTCCGACCCGAGGAATATGCTGATTTATAATAGTCCCGCGTAAAACAGCTAAATTTTATATTGGTCTCAAAAATGTAAATAGTAAAGTATGTGCTTCCGCCCCTATTCACGACACTTCTTAATGTTGTAGTTGGACGTTAAGCCCGCTTGAAAAAGTAGGCATTACTTTACTATACCAGTTTTTCTTTCTTAATGCAGGAGTGTTTTTTGAATTGAATCTCACATGATTTTATTTTTGTTTGTTTTTCTTTATTTTCCCATGAAAGAAGAGCTAATTTTAATTAACTACAAGATAACCGCACCGGGACGAACCAGCGTTACTGTTCATATGTACAGAATAAACCATTTAACTGAATTTGGGAGTGAAATTTTACTTCCAATTGACGCATTTTGATGCTAGCAGTTATAACAAAACATCAAGCTTGAACTTGCTGTAATTATCGCTTCTACTTTCTCTTACTTCTAGTAAGGAGGAAGTATCGAGATCGTGACAAATTTTCGAAATCGAGAACTTCACTGGGAATACAAGTTCTGAAGTTTCCATATTCTGAAAAACATGTCTTTAGGGAACATACTCTGTGTATGTGTGTGTGTGTGTGTGTGTGTGTGGAGAAAGAGAGTTTGAATAAAGTATGTATAAAACGGAATTTCCGGACATCGCACACCTTATGCAGTGGTACCTTTAGGTACAACCACTGCATTTGAAATGAAGATTTCAGAAAATACCCCTCAACCAGAAGTGATACTTTAAGGTTTCAATGGTTCAAGGGGCGACTCTAAAGGCACCAACAAATTCGTTTAGACATCATATCTAAATACATAAATACCTATCACTATTATTTGTAACATATTCCCAGGAAAATTGATTGTTTGAGGGGTAGTGGGAGTACAGTACCTTGACTGTAAAGTGCCTCACCACTAGAATGTATATTGCTCCCATCAAAATAATATTAATATACAATATAAGTATTGGTAGAATACAAATTTTAAGAAAATCCGCTAACTGAAGGTGAGATTTTACTATCGCTTTATTATGAAGTAAACTATTGATTTTAGGTAATTCTGTAAAGAATGTTATGTAAAGCTCCATTTGCTATATCAAGAGGTTCGGCTGCATATTATTTGCGCCTATTTTTTTGATAACCAGATAATAATTCATTATATGCTTGAGTTGGTACTAGTGCCCTACTGCTCCAAGAGGCCTTAATTAATTTAAGGTAGGTATTTTCCTAGAATGATTATACAATTCTATCATCCAAACAAAATTCTCCAGAATGGCTCCAGATGGCCGAAATTCCGAGTACCCAGAAAATTAGTAAACTGGAGGTGCACTTATACTGGACAGTTTTTTTAATTTTCGTCAAATTTAATTAAATTTGGCACACTTACTATAAAATTTGTCAACTATAATTTTGAGAACTGAAGTAAGGGAAAGTTGTGTGAGTGTTTCACACTAGATTTTTTTCCTTTGTGTTCTTACTGTTTTGCATAATCGTAATGATGTGTATACTCATCAGTTTTGAAAAATCTACTTACAATTGTTTCGCGCTAAATCAACATAGTATCAGTTTCAAGTTCTTTCTAAAATATTTAAAATGCTTCAATATTTATGCCTAGTTGAGGAATATTCACCCTGTGCCAAAGAAACGTCGAACCTGGCATAACAAAGTATTGCATTGATGTTATTTATTTTAATATTTTAAACAATTCACAGTTTAGTTTATGAGATACAAATTACACACAGGTACATCAAGATTGTTCAAAATGTTCTCTATTTATTTATTATTTTATGGAACCTAATATATATATAACTTCACCAACATACAATATAGTGATACATATACACACAATAAACATGGTGCTTTTGCAAAACTTGCTAAAGAAACAGTCACCTATTAAAATGTTTTACCGTCACTTGTTACCTAAAAATAAAAATTGTTCATCCTAATTATCTATTAATTAAATTAATCTGCATTTTATACACGGGTATATTGTTGAGGATCCAGTAGTTGCAGCCAAAGAATCCACTGGAAAATCATTATTATCCATTTTCGCCCGGAACCTCACTATCCAGAGTGACTTAGATATCATCAGAGACATTTTCCGTGGTAGCCTGCTTCATTTTGTGGTCATCGACCAGTTTCGGGCGTTTGCCCATCTTCAGGATGCGTTTTTCAGACAGTGTGCCAACACAGACTCGTATAGAGTAACTTAGTTTCACTGTCTGAAAAACGCATCCTGAAGATGGCAAACGCCCGAAACCGGTCGATGACCACAAAATGAAGCAGGCTACCACGGAAAATGTCTCTGATGCTTTCCAGCTCTGCGGAACCAACCACCACAACAAAAGACTTAGATATCCACCTAGGGAAATTTCATCGCAGATACCATTCCTATTCAGCAACTCATTTCAATTCTCTAATAGAACTCGGCATCTACGGATACTATACCGATGTTTAATGAAAATCAGAAACAATTATCTCATTTCAAGTAGAAAAAAGTCACTACCCTCATGTATAAATACTTGTAGTATATTGTTAAAGCCCTATCCTGTATTAATTTTAAAGAAAAATTAATAGGTAAAGCCGCGGTAGTATGTAAGGACAAAAAAAATATTTCTAGTCACAAATCATTTTACTCTAAACAACCGGCTAAAAATTTTAATTCAGTAGACACAAATTGTGGAATATTCAATTTCTACGATTTGTATACTAAGATTTACAATTAATATTTTTGGGATCATTCAAAATACTCTCACTAGAAGGTACGATTTGTTCATGTGGTTATGAGCATGTCTGGTACCCTGAAGTTTCCTAAGTGAAGCTCTGCATATAACTGGTAATTTATTTGTTAGAAAAATATTAATACTAGATGAAGTATATGCTTACGATATATATTAATAACGACGTTAAAACCGGCTGATTAAATGAAAATTATTTTACTTTATTTTCGCTCTAAGCAGACAATTCGTATTCTTGAGCATCACAACAGCGTGGCCTCAAGGTTCGCATTAAAATGAACGAAATGAAAATCTAATAAGGGTAAAAACAAGCAATGTATTTCCTACTGAAAACAATTATATACTCGTATATTAATATCAGGAAAGTGAAATATAAAGAAATTTGGAGAGTTAAATGCATTAGATAGTTTGAATATGACGATTTGGTAACTGCAAAAAGGAGTACATTATTCAAAATGTTTCATGTCGTGAGTACTAATAAGCTGAAAATACACGTTGCTAAAAGCGATGTTCTATTAGAATACAATGAGAACGCGTTAATTACTTCCAATAATATGAATAAGAAAACTAGAAATTATTTTACTGCAATATTATAACTCAACTCACTCTCATTGCAAGGAAACATACTACACTTATTTCTATTCCTAAATATTTAATATGTCTTACCACTTTATGTTTAATACCTCTGCTATCGAAACTAGCCATTCGTTGCTCAGAGTTTTCTATCAGTCTCAATAGTCTTCATGCGGAAAAAATAGATCGAATCTCAGTTCTAAATTACAATAAATGTCCTTGTTCATCAATAACGTTTAAATTTAATTTGGATACCCTACTAAGCGACTATTAGTAAGCAATAACTTAACAAAGCAAAGAATTAAGAATTTTTACAATTAAATATGAAGGAAATACACTGAAAATACAAAACCAATGCGTAACTTAACAAAAATCTTTATATTCACAGAAACCATCAATCCCTTTCACAACAAAATACAGAACAAATTTCAGCTTGCAACCATTATAACCTTCCTTTTCAAAAACTCAAACAATTGGCACACGGCCTTTTCAACTTGAAATAGCTTTCCAATGGAAATAAAATTAAAATAATTCTTTGTTTATGATTAAACGAGTGAGTTCAATATTATACATCCATTAATATTCTTCAAAATATTTTTGAATTAAAGAAGAAACAGCTATTTTTTTATTCATAGTTTAATTTTGAAAAAAATTTTATGGTGTTTTACTTATCTACGTTTTCTGCAGTAATATATGACAAATGTATTTTCCTAATATCAACACAAAGGCATACAATATTTGCGGGTACATTTTGTTCACTAATCACTTCTGTCTGCAATTAACCAAGAAGGGACGAGTTTGGATGAAAGATATTCTTAGCTTAGCTAAATCATCAGCATACCACATCGCCATCCCTGTCGTTTCAAAAGGATTGCACCATAATCGGCATATGCCTGTACATAGTATCCCGATGAATTTATCCGGGTTAACAATTCATGACAGCTTACCATAGCTTAGGTGTGTGACAACCACCTTGAGGATACCCTCTATCCGCTCCCACAACCGCAGCGGATTGAATACTTCTTCGACCTAGGGAATCTTCAAGAGCATCAAACGATACTCTGTCAAATGCCCCTTCAACATCAAAGAAGCACCATAGAGCATATTCCTTTGTCTCTAGAGTCTTTTATCCATCAGTAATATACCTATCCACCAAACTTTTCAAATTTTTTAGAAGGAATGATATAAGACTTTAGGTCTAAGTGCCTTACGGTCGGAGTAGTCACTTTTCCTGGTTTAGGAACAAAGATCACCCCAACTTGCCTCAATTATTTGAAAGTGCAATCCGAAGTTCTTGATTAAGACCTTTGAAGCAAGCCCGCTATCATTTTTAATTATGAAAAAGTTTGTTCACATACGTAAATAAGTCGTTGAAAATGGGAGTAGAATTGAAGTAGGGTGGTCTGAAAACCAAGGATACTTTTTTCCTAATGAAATACAGAAAACATCCAATGGAACTTCGGCAAACTTAAGTTTCAGCGTTCCGTCGTTTCTCAATTCAATAAATTCCTCTCGAATTTGCAGAGAAAGTGCATCTGCAGAATTTATAGCATTGGTTGCAAAATTGAATTGGTTCCATATTAATTGAATAAAAATAGGGGTCAAATTAATCACTACTTTTGGCATTATTTATTCATTACACATGATGGGCTATATGCAACGCATGGCTAGCCACCCCTGCATTATACCTACTATAATGCTATGGGCGCGGCGGCAAACGGCACAATAGTGTAGCAACGGTTGCGGAGCACTGTTAAAAATTAATTAAATATACAACTTGTTGCTTGGGTGAAAATGTACAATTGTCATGAACTTATAAAAGGATTCATCCCGATTGGAAGTATCATTAAATTTGGGCAATACAAATATTTGATTCAAAGTATTAGTAGCCCATCTCATCCTAACATCTGGGTGAGTTAAGCTAGCAGTAGGAAGTGAAGTAGCAATAGAAGGCACACCATTAAAAAGAAGTTCGCATTAAGTTAACATTTGGAAGTCTTTAATGTTTGTATGCGTGCCATTATTATTATAATATTAATACTCTAATTACATTATTATAATTACTACAATACATTAACATTATATTAATTAATACATATTATACTGTAATTGCATGGTACAACGCTTTTGGTACAATTGTTTTTTTGATGTGACAATATTTGTTAGACACTACTAAACCAGTTTTTCTTTCTTAAAGCACGGGGGCTCTTTCAAATTGAATTTACTTGATTTTATGGTATTGTATTTCTTTGTTTTTATAAGTAAGAAGAGTTCATTTTTATTGACTACAAGATAACCGCACCGGGACGAACCAGTTTTACTCGTCAGATGTACAGACCTAACCAGTTAATTAAATTTGGAAGTGAAGTAAAGTGTTACATCCGGTTAATGAATTTTGATCAAAACCTAATGACTGGGTCCGAGGCTAGCCGACTTTCTGTAATTTACTTTCTCTATCTGCTAGTAAGGAGTTAGGTTCGTGACAAATTCTCGAAATTGTGTTTTCAGGGAAATACATGTTCTTAAGTTGCTAAGTATGAAAAAATGTTTCTAGGGACTTTATTTTAAGAAAGTGAGAGACGGTTTGAACAAGTATCTATAAAACGGAATATCGCAGGCAATTCACAGTGGTATACCTCTTAAGTACTATCACTGCATTTGATATGAAGATTTCAGACAAATGGATTTTGAGTTCCATTTTAGTGAATATTCGTTTCATATTTCCCGCGTAAAGTCCCCGAAGTTCAGACAGAATAGAAAACTCGGCCATAAAATGGAATAAGTCCTCAACTTTTCTAGAATTACACAGGGAGCAAATCTCAATTTCTCTCTCAAGCCAGGTCGTATGGTTCAGATATAGCAGCTCACCAAGTAATTTAGGAAGCAGGAAGTAAAAGTAATTTTTTATTAAAGAATCTTTGAAAATTCTCAAGCTCCTCGTAACACTGAAAACCACATATTGAGCTGCAACCATAGTTCTACATACAGAATTGAAAAGCTCGAACTTGAATGGCAAAGGCAGCAAATTCTGGCAGAAAAAAACAGCCCAAATACCATTAATAGCACGTTTACCAACCGACACTTTTACGACAAGATGGCCCTTGAAAGAAAGCTGAGGGGTTAAAATAGAGCCTAAATAATTAAACTGATTAACTACATCAAGCAGATGACCTTTGAAGCACCACATTTCTCTAGCTGCATTCTATCCCCTCCACGAAATACCATAACCCTTGATAATTTTTTCACTTTATTAAATATTATTAATCTGAAATTTTTTAAAAAAAGGAAACAAATTGTATTGTTTCATTGTGAATTTTAGAGCGGCCTTTGACCATATTTATCATCAGTCCCTGTATTTAAAGTTCTTCAACATTGGGGTCTGGTCCAAATTCATTAACTGTCTGAAGTGCCCACACTCAAATTCAACTGCCGCGGTTAGGAGTCCTAACGGTATTTCGGAGTATTTTCGTTCATGGAGGTGTCAGGCAGGGTTATCTGTTAAGCCCGCTTTTATTCTCCTTATTTCTTGACGATCTGCCTGTCTAAGCATAACATGGCTGTCCCTCACATCTGTCTGTTGGAGGTCGGTCAATAAAAATGCATCATCAATGGTATTATAATAAAGATAACAATGACAATTATAATTTAATTAAAAAAATAAAATAGAAATAAAATCAAATATTATTTAATAAAATGAAAATGTATAAGAAAGAGGAACGGCGACTTGATAAATAAATGTTAACAGTCGAAAATGAATGAATTTTTCAAAATTAAAATTACAAATATGCACAAGTGTCAAAAGCCGGAGTGGATGTTGAATTCTCGGGTAAATTGTTGGCGATAAAACCGTTATGACGTGCATATTTAATAACTTAAATATCAGAGCTATTTAAAAGAGAAATAAGAACGGGATTTTATTAGAGTGCGTTGTCCAAGATATAGGAGCCCAAGTTCTGACAGAATGGAACATTCTGCCATAAAATGAACCATGTCCTCCTTAGCAATAGAGTTACACGAGGAACAGAGCTCAATCTCTCTCTCAATGCAAGGAACACAATTTAGATACAATATCTCTCCCCTAATTTTAAATAGCAACGCAACTCTGTCAACTTTAATACGGTAGTATTATAAAAAACGTGTCAAATTATAAAGTCAGTGTAGCACCGAGGTACTTATGGTCATTAATTACTTCAAGGTTTTACCTTTCTAAAACCATTTTTCTCTAGAAGCCAGTTTGCCACCCCTTTTAAAACCATTGCCTTGGACTTGTTCAAATTGACTGTTAGGTTCAAATGGTCACAATAATATGGAAGAATGATTACGTTCCTGTACTGGCTAGAAGCATTATCAGAAACAAACAAACAAACCTGTACGGGTTCGCAAATGGTTCCTCTAATTTCCGGATTGTATAAGACTGAAATCACGTTCACTACATTTATACGGCTTCTACCTTTTTAACACATCGGGTCTTTAAGGCTAGCGTACGATCTGGTTACAGAAAAAATATCTACATTTCACCAGCTTTCCAACGATAATAATATCGTCGGGTTTCTTTTTTGTTTTCTTAAAGAAAATGGGAAATAAATGTAAAAAAAACACAAAATGAAAATTGAGAGCTGCTACAAAAATATCACAAGATTAATTAATAATCCTGTAATGAACTTTGGAATTGTTATCTCACGATAGAAATTCGTCTAATTCTAATAAACTGAAAGATAGTCGTGATTTAGCTGGTCATACATTCAAAATGCCAGATTTCTTTGTCATAGAATAGTGAGATATGGTTTTTATTTGTGGGTTTTGTAACGGCAGCGCGGAAGCTGCCGTTGAGCATGCTAGCAGTTGGCCTAACAGGAAACCATATAAGCAGCGTATTAAAGACTAGGGGAAACCGGTTCTGTGAGAATAAGCTACCGAGGAAACTTGATCGTTCTTACGAAAATTCATGTCAACGCATCTTGAATGTTTGATGACGATTCTACCCTTAGCACACGCAGAGTGTCATTGTCGCTAGGTTTGTCACATCAGACGGTGCACAGGTATCTTCGATGGGATGGAGATATCTGTATCACGTGCAGCAAGTACAGTATTTGCTAGAACGTGATTACGCCTGGCGTACTCAATTCTGTATTTGGCTGCTACAACGAACAGCCCAGAATCGTCGTTTCCCTCAAAACATTTTGTGGATCGATGAGGTGATGTTTACTTGAAATGGTTCTTTAAACACCCGGAACATGCCCTATTGGAGTGACGAGAATCCCCGTGCAACCAGAACGTCGTCAGAACGATCAGTTTCCTCGGTTGTTTATTCTCACAGAAGCGGTTTCCCCTAGTCTTTAATACGCTGCTTATATGGTTGCCTGTTGGGCCAACGGCTAGCATACACAGCTGCAGCTTCCGCGCTGCCGTTACAAAACCCACAAATAAAAACCATATCTCGCTATTCTATGACAAAGAACTCCGACATTTTGAATGTACGGCCAGCTAAATCACGACTAAATGTTTCTTTTTATTAGAATTAGACGAATTTCTATCGTGAGATAACAATTCCAAAGTTCATTACAGGATTATTAATTAATCTTGTGATATTTTTGTAACAGCTCTCAATTTTCATTTTGTGTTTTTTTTACATTTATTTCTTTTCTTTAAGAAAACAAGAAAGAAACCCCACGATATTATTATCGTTGGAAAGCTGGTGAAATGTAGATATTTTTTCTGTAACCGGACCGTACGCTAGCCTTAAAGAAATTTATAAGAAAATACTATTGAAAAGTGGTTTTTAACAGTCGAAGCGCTGTAGAGTTGAGTTTAATGTCTCTGAAAAACCGTATAATTAATTCAATTAAAATAAAACTTCTGTTTCTTATAGGAAATTTAATGCTCTTTCCAAAGATGTAATTGAATATGATTTATGTTAAAAACTTATTGAGATATAATCAATTTTATGAGAAAAAGTAGGAAAATTGAAAATTTTCCAAAATGAAGAATAACTTACGAAGGCGAACGAATCGGACCATGGTTTATTAGAAATTTTTTATTACAAATAAAGTGAAAAACCATATGCCGAAGTATTGCCAGAGGTTGCTGTTACACCCTGTATATATATATATAGTTTTATAGTTATATGTAGTATATATTATATATGGTAGGAGTGGTACTAGTCCCGTACTTATCCTTATCATCCCCATATTTATGTCAGGAGAAATCTTGTACTTTAAAGAAATTTCTTTTGATATGTAATTGTATTAGAAGCTTTGCTATTTACATTGAGTGTGTAAAAATAAAGTTATAAAATTCAGGAAATATTTATTAGGTTATTTATATATATATATATATATGGACGAAATAATAACTCATCTAAAGATAATATTATATTTCAATTAGATTTAAGGTATTCAAAAATCAGTGTGTCAAATAAAAAATAAAAATCAAATAAATAATTTGCTAAAATATCAACTAAAAAGCTAATAATAACATTATCTCACAATACTTGGCATTTAAATAAACGACAAAAAGTAGAAATCATTTTAATATTATAAAAAATATCACCAGTTCCAACTCCAGATAAACACTAAAATTGAACATGTTGATAAAAATGTCCACATTACTTTACAGAAACGAGGCTGCTTTAAGTGAAGTGTTTACATCTATTTTTGGAATTGATCTTGGGCATTTCATCGAAAAACACTCAAGTTAACGGGTTGCGACCGCCTTAGTAGTTTGCTAGAAACCAACGTTTCACCCATGTTGCAGTGAGTGTCTTCTGGTTCGCAGATATGTCTAATGAATTTCAATTTCTTCCTCGTGAAGAGGAACACGATTTATCTGATATCATCGATGGTGTCTCAAATTCTGGCAAGACACTGAATGAAATAAAACCTAAACTAACGGGTTGAAATTGGTTGCAAATCTAAGAGATATCGTGTACTAGCGTATATATAGAATATAACTGTTTTTGAGTGGTTCATAGAATATCTAGGCAAGGCAGAAATGCAATACCATACCTGCACTCCCAGTATTGTAGTAGGTCATAAATTAATAGTACATTTGCATTCAGCGGTTACGACTGAAGAAATTAAAGATAGATTAAGTGTGCAAGGCGTTGAACTGTCAAAACAAAATAATTTCACCGTAAAGAAGGCGTTAACAAAATACCATGGTCTGTGTATGCTGTAACTTTCAAAAAAGGAACGTTCTTCAAAGAAATTTATAACATCATAGCAATTGCTTACTGTCGAGTACAATGGAAAAAATATAAGAGCAGAAGTTTAATTACAAGTTGTTTTCGATGACAATGTTATGGACATATAGCAATAAACTATAATAACAATTAAAAGGTGAATAATGCCCAGAAAATCACTCTCTCAACGATTACCCCTTTCAATGTAATTAAGAAATAGTTAAGTGCACAAATTGCCAGGTCAAGCATAGGACTTCAAACGATCAATGCCCAATTGAAGTAGGGAGCCTTGTCGAAGGGCATTGCTGTGGTCGACGAAAAGTATGCCGTCGTACCATGACTAGGAATTTATTTAAATTCTGATCATTGGTTTTAATTTTTCCTAGTATGTCGTCATATTTCGTAAAGCCTTGTTTCTCACCAACCTTTTTAATAGTTGTCTTCGTTTGGTTGCTTTTGGAAAACTAGAAAGATAATTCTATTAAAGCCAAATAAATCACCGAAACAGCCAAATAATTATCGACCGTTTACTTTGCTCAGCACAATAAGTAAGATTTTGAAAAAATCCGACTCATGAGAATCAATCCCCATTTGGATGAAAAACGAATAATAAAAGATGAACAGTTTGGCCTCTAGTCAGGCCTATCCACAACTGACCAACTAGCCGGAATTGTGGACGATGTTACCGAGGCATTTAACAATCGTAAGAACACCCGAATGGTTCTGATGTATATCCAAAAAGCATTCGATACTGTTTGGCTTACATGCATTATCTATAGGCTACTGGAATATAATCTCCCAAAATATTTAAATAAAATAGGAATATCAAACGAAATTCTATACTTTCTTCAATTCTAGCTTATCACAGCCCCTATATGCTTCTTCTGGATTTTCCCAGGGAATAATGAGGACAAAAAATTTAAATCACAACTCCCTTTATTTTTTGAGTAGTATTTGATTAAAAAAAAAATTCTACTGCTGATATACAGGTTACAGAAACAAACTTTTTTTAAATAAAGGAACCCCTATTTTTTATTATGAATTCTAAAATTACTTTTTTTTCTGAGAAAAATTATAATCGTTTTTCTAGTTCCCAAGTTTTCAATTTTTGGACGAAAAACAAATTTTTTTTTTACTCCTGACAGTCGGATCTTAAAAAACAAAATGGCTTCCTGTGTTGCTAATAACGTAAAAAAGAAAAAGCAACTGACAAAAATTAATCATTGTGCTTGAAGTAAAATAAAAAAAAAAAAAAAAAAAATCAATTACAAAGTTAAACTGAATGAAATTACAACTGCTCAAAAAGCCCGCATACTTGAGCAATGCAAACTTCGGCCCTCCTCACATACGAGACTGTCCATCAATACGCCTGCACGAATCAACAACCTTTTGTTTTAGCTACTCAACAATTCTGATTGGCTCTAAATTACAATTAACAATGTCTTTTAAAGCACACCAAAAAAAATAATCAAGAAGGGAAAGGTCCGGGGATCTCGGGGGCCAGCTAACCTCACTTATACGACCGATACTTCGTTCCTAAAATGTTGATTTAGATATTGTCTGACAGGGCGACTGTTACGAGCTGGACAACCATCGTTGATGGTGAATTTTGCCTCGTCTGTCCACAAAATAAAAGATAAAAATCTGGAATTTCCTCAATTATGAGACTACAACTTATGGGATTAAACAATAAACAATATAGCATTTGTGGAAATATTCATCTTACTTTCTTTTTTTTACACTTTGGACAGACTCTAATCTATATATCCATAACAATATTTTATTACTGTGCCAGCCGTAAAACTTTACTTTGTACAAAAATTCATAACTTGGGAAAAGCAATTTTAATCTTGAAAAAACAAATTGTCTTTAGAATTCAGAATAAAGAATAAGGGTTCCCATTCGAAAAAAAAAATTGTTCCTGAAACCAGCATATCAGCAGCAGAA
Source organism: Triatoma infestans (assembly GCA_011037195.1). Taxonomy (NCBI): domain Eukaryota; kingdom Metazoa; phylum Arthropoda; class Insecta; order Hemiptera; family Reduviidae; genus Triatoma; species Triatoma infestans. The sequence continues at coordinate 104,536 of JAAEAF010002941.1, forward strand.
TTTTTTTTTTAATATTATCTACTGCTCCAAAAATAAAAAGAGTTATGCCTTGAATTTATATTCTATCATCAATAATTACCGAGAAAAAGTGGACTTAGCACAGACACCCTGTATGTATATGTAATAAGATAATGGGTCTCGTAGTTAGGAATGCTAATGGAACACTGACACGAATCATGGAAGTCTAGAAACAAGGCCCGTTATTCTGCCATCTTGGCTGTAGGTTGTGAGCTAGGCAGTGACAAAACAAAAAGCCTGCTCTTCCAGAGCATACGTCCGCAACAAGGTGTGCGATAAATTCTGAAGACACCAAAACACTTGCCCAATTAACCAACTATGAGGATTATCTCGTAAGAGAAGAAATTGAAATTCAGAAGGAAGAAAACTGTTAAAAATAGGACTCCACCTAAGCATAACATGGCTGTGCCCGCACATGAATAGAAATGAAAAAGCAAAATAAACGGTTTCTAGAAGCAATCTTACAGGATGGGTGTCTTCGGCCGGGTAAACTGGACATGGAAAGAAAAATTAAGCACCATCCACTACCTACCAAGATGGTGGCGAAACAGTCCCCAATCCCTGGTCGTATCATGATTTTTTTTCTCAGTGCCTCATTTGAAATCATTCAACGTGACATGACCCTCATTGAAAAAGCTCATTGTAATCTGCACCAAACATCGCATTAAACTACTGACATGGTTCTATACCCTGAAACTTGAGTGTTATTTTCTAATTATTTAATTACATATCAGCAAATGCTTATCACCTCATCGCATTCAGTACATTGATGTGGCTTCCGGCCAGTATATGTTCGCAGATAAAACGTCCAGATTGTAACTACTGAAATCAGCTTCACTACATTTATACTGGTTCTCGCCTGTATGTGTTTGCATATGACTTATAAATGGTCCAGACTGTGTAAAACTGAAATCCCATTCAAAACATTTATACGGCTTTCCACCAGTATGTATTCGCATATGTCTTTTCAATTCTCCTGAGCGTGTAAAACTGAAATCACATTCACTACATTGATACGGCTTCTCGCCTGTATGTGTTCGTATATGGCTTATCAAAGGTCCAGAGCGTGTAAAACTGAAATCACATTCACTACATTTATACGGCTTTTCACCTGTATGTGTTCGCATGTGTCTTGTTAGATCTCCAGAGCGTGTAAAACTGGAGTCACATACACTACATTTATACGGCTTCTCACCTGTATGTGTTCGCATATGGTTCCTCAAGATACTGGATGATATACAACTGTAATCACATTTCCTACATTTATACGGCTCCTCACCTCTGTGTGTCCTCATATGTTTCAACAAAATTCCGGATGAAATACAAGTGAAATCACATTCAGTACATTTATACGGCTTTTCACCTGTATGTATTCGCATATGATTTTTCAAAGGTCCAGGCTTTGTAAAACTGAAATAACATTCACTACATTTATACCGCCTCTCGCCTGTATGTGTTCGCATATGGTTCTTGAGATTTCCGGATTGTGTGCAACTGAAATCACATTCATTACATTTATATGGCTTCTCGCCTGTATGTGTTCGCATATGGGTCAGCAAAATTCCGGATGATATACAACTGAAATCACATTCAGTACATTTATACGGCTTTTCGCCTGTATGGATTCGGATATGTCTTTTCAAATACCCAGATTCTTTACATCTGAAATCACATTGACTACATTTATACGGCTTCTCGCCAGTATGAGTTCGCATATGGTTCCTCAAAATACCGGATGATATACAACTGTAATCACATTCACTACATTTATACGGCTTCTCGCCTGTATGTGTTCGCATATGGTTCTTGAGATTTCCGGATTGTATACAACTGAAATCACATACACTACATTTATAAGGCTTCTCGCCTGTATGTATCCGCATATGTCTTTTCAAATTTCCAGATCTTGTAAAAGTGAAATCACATTCCCTACATACATACGGCTTCTCGCCTGTATGAGTTCGCATATGTTGTTTTAGATGGATGGATTTTATAGAACTGTAATCACATACACTACATTTATACGGCTTTTCGCCTGTATGTGTTCGCAAATGGTTCTTGAGATCTACGGATTGTATACAACTGAAATCACATTCAGTACATTTATGCGGCTTTTCGCCTGTATGGATTCGCATATGTTTTTTCAAATATCCAGATTCCTTACAACTGAAATCACATTGACTACATTTATACGGCTTCTCACCTGTATGTGTTCGCATATGGTTCCTCAAAATACCGGATGATATACAACTGTAATCACATTCACTACATTTACACGGCTTTTCGCCTGTGTGTGTTCGCATATGGTTCTTGAGATTTCCGGATTGTATACAACTGAAATCACATTCACTACATTTATATGGCTTCTCGCCTGTATGTATTCGCATATGTCTTTTCAAATTTCCTAATAGTGTGAAACTGAAAGCACATTCTGTACACACATGCGGCTTCTCGCCTGTATGTGTTTGCATATGTTGTTTTAAATGGTCGGATTTTATAAAACTGTACTCACATACACTACATTTATATGGCTTCTCGCCTGTATGTGTTTGCATATGGTTCATCAAAATTCCGGAAGATAAACAACTAAAATCACATTCACTACATTTATGCGGCTGCTCGGATGTATGTATTTCCTTATGCATTTTAATAATTCCAGATTGCTTACATCTGAAATCACGTTCACTGCTATTGCTCCTCACCAGTATGAGTTAGCATATGTGCTTCCAAATGCCTGGTTCTAGTAACAGTGGACTAGCGATCACTACATTTGTATGGTTTCTCACCAGCATGAGTAAGCAAATTATGCTTCAAATTTCTTAATTTTCGCATTCTATGCATTTGTCGTTTTGCGCCAGAATGTATTCGTGTATGTGCATTCACTTCAGTGCATGCACTACAATCACATTTTCAACATTTCTACTTCTCGCCAGTATACATGTATTCAAATGTACTATTCGATATTACATTCGTATAACTACTCTCCCCACTTTTGTTAATTTCTCACACTGGACGCTATATATATATATACACTTCTTCGTCATTTATGACTGTCTGCACAATAGTTCAAATTCATTTAAGAAAAATTTGTTATGAAGACTTTTTTCCTTTGTGTTCTTAGTGTTTCGTATTTCAATATTGATGTCTATACTCATCAGTTTTGTAAGAATCTACTTACAGTTGTTTTGTGCTAAACCATCCTAGTATCAGTTTCAACATCTTTCGAAAATATTTGAAATGGTTCAATATTTATGGCTGAAGAATATTCACACTGTGCCACACAAACGTCAAATCTGGAACAATAGAGAAAAGTATTGTAGTAAATTTATTTATCTCAATATTTTAAATAATTCCCATTTAAGTTTATGAGATACGAATTAATTCACCTCTAAATACATTTAAATCGGGAATGTTTTTCTGAAAATTTTCTGTATTTATTCAATTATTAATAATTTTGTATCATTCAAATTATAAAACATCACTAACTTATTAATATGGTGATATCCTTATTGATATATATACATTTAAATTGCTGGACAAAAGTATTGCATAAAATTTCAGAATACAATTTGAATTGAAAGGTATTATCTTTTTTTATTTAATGGATTCATCTTATTGAACTCTAATCCAAAGGAAAAAAAGAAAAACTACCAAAAGTTTGAGAAAAACATGGTTTTATTACACAGAATAAAAAATAAAACTAAAAAAAAATCTGTAAAATTACAAATTAAAATCTTTCTTATTTGTTGTCAATTCTTCATTTTTTCAACAGTATTTAGTAATATCCCCTCTTGCTCTGATAACTGTAGCATGCCTTATTGGCATTGAAGATGATAACCTTGGCATTAGATTTTGGATAACCTCTTGAGAAATCTCATTCCATTCTTCAAGAGCTACTGGACTTAGCTCCCTGATATCGCTAGGGGCAATCAGTCGATGTCTGAGACATCTATCAATTGTGTCCCAAAGATGTTCATTTGGATTCAGGTCTGGAGTTCTCGGTAGAGAAACCAAACTTCGAATCCCAACATCCTGTAGGTAGTCAAAGACAATTCGAGCAGTGAGACATCTGGCATTGTCCTGCATTAATAGAAAATCATCACCGACTCTTTCAAAAATTGGCACAACATGTCGCTGAAGAATCTCTTCAAGGCACTTCCTGGCATTTAGCGACCAATTTTCCACGATATCTAAGTCTGTACTTCGGTCAAAACTTATGCCTCCCCAAATTACAACACTGCCTCTACCAAAAGCGCTCTTGGCGAAATGTTAGCCTCTGCATATCTCTCACCTTGACGCCTCCAAACTCTCATCTTTCCATTTGGAAAATGTAAGGTGACTTTCGACTTATCCCTGAATAAAACACGTCTCCAATCCTCTTTTGTCTGTTTGACATGTTCTCGTAAATATTGCAGTCTGGCGACTCTATTTGTTTTGGTGAGACGAGGGCCAGTAGCGGGTATCCTGGAAGCCAAGTTTGCTTCATTTAACCTTATTCTGACTGACCTGAAAAAAATTCTATAGTAGACTGTAACTTTTAATTACATCATTTTAAAATTTTATGCAATACTTTTGTCCAGCAGTATATATATATATACTAAATGTTGTTCATTATCACATTTTGCTCAAGTAACTGCCACCAATGAAATATGATTTATCATCACTACTTACCGAAAAAAAGAAATTGGTCAATTATTAATAACTATTAATCAAGTTAATATGTCTTTTATAGATGGGTCTTGTTAAGTGTGGCCCGTGCCACTAACATAAATGCTTAAGAAATATATAATGCTCCAATGAACCCCACTATCTACAATGACTTGGATTTCCCATTTCTCTTAGATCTAGGTAAATTTTGAAATCAGCGAAATACTTAATATCTTTTACCACCTTCTGGTCAATTCTGCAGCCTAAACTAGCAATTCGCTGCTGAGAGTTAAAAATAATTAATTCTTATTGGTGTATATATTGGGCATTGGGCAAATAAATGAAAAAGGTCTCCCTTCATAGACATATTACAAATAGTACAGATCTCACTACAGTTTACAGTGTACGTCATATTATTTAAAGTTAACTTCATATATATTGATTTGAAATTCTCAATTCGGTTATCAATTTGGTAATACGAAATAACATTCTGAAAGTAACATACTCCTGAGGAGCATTAGCTAAAAATGGAAGAGCATTGTAGATTTGACTATATCGACAACTTTCAAGAAGTTGCCTGTCCCTATGCTTTAAACTATCCTTTAAGTAATTAACAATTTCTCTAACAGAAAAATTAGTACCTCGGGTTAACTCTTCCGGATCGAATTCAATACAGTGCTGTAATAATAAACTGAGAGAACCAGTTATATTTCAGACTATTCAGAATCCACATGTAACTCTAAAATCCTAATAAAACATTTACGCGGCAATCTCTTACTTCCCATACTAGCCAAATTTTTAACCCAGCGGAATGAGACTTTGACTATATAAAGAGGAATGTCAGAAATGCAAAGCCAATAACCGAATCACACAGAAGTATATAATAATACAATCACATCCGAGACACCATCAGTGTTTATACCGCGCACATTATTGTCACAAAAAAAAATTTCTACATCAGCAATATAAAGAGAATATTAAAAATGGCTTAATACTTCAGCTTGCACCACACGTTCAGTCACTTCTATGTCTGAACTAATTTTTTCATTGGCAACAACTTTAAAATTGGCATTTTCGTATAAATTTATTAAGAAATATAAAATTTTTGAAGAAATTTCTTATCCGTTTAATTTATGCCATAACTTCGAATGAGGAACCATGTCAAACGCCCTCTTAAAGGCTGCACAAATTTTTCTTCCCGACAAACGCAGGCGGAACTGTATAAGTGGGTTAAGTGTAAAAAGTGCTATCCGCGCAACCACGTCCCGGATGGAAACCAGACTGGCATTCCGGAATCGCAGAAACCTCAGATTCCCACAGTAATACACGGCTCATAATAATCTGAGTAAATATCTTGAGGATACTATTAGCCAAAATTAGGCCCCTGTAATTGCATTTATCATTTCTATCACCCTTTTTATGTAAAATAAACATTGTTACAGAACACCATGCTTTAGGAAATACCTCAAGAAAGAGTATTATATTAAGTATACTTCTAAGTATAAAAGCTAGTTCTGAGGAAAGCAATGAAAGAATGACCGTAGTATTATTATGCGAATGGAATACACGTCAAAATACAATATCCATGCATAGCTTAAGAAAAACCTTTATATTCGAGTAATATTCCCTTTCCTAACGAACTACTCCTTCCTCTTCCAAAACTCGAAGTAATGTGTACACGAGCTTCCAACTTAAAATAGGTTATTTTTCTTCACAGAAACACCAATCATTTAACTTCATTTTTTTTTTATTATTTTATTTTATTTTTATACTAAATCTCTAATTTTCGGCGTCTAATTATGCCATCTTCAAGAGTTGACATGATTCATTAAAAAACAGCCTTCAGTAAAAAAATAACCATATAACTTCAGTCAAATTACATCTACATTCTTAAATTAAAAAAAAATAACCCTTACAAATTACAATTTAATCACTAAAAACTTGCTAATTTAAAATAACAATCATGACTCTCGTATACTCTTACACAAAAACTTTGAGTTATGCTTGAAAAAATTTGATGAAATCAAAAATTAATTCGAAAAAATCTGGTGTGAAACACTCACACAACTTTCTCTTACTCTAGTTCTCAAATTTCTAATTGATAAATTTTATAGTTTGTGTAACAAATTTAATGAAATTTGTCGAAAACTGATACTGCCCAGTAAAGTACACTTCCGGTTTACTAATTTTCTTGAAACTCGGAATTCTGGCCATCTATTTATTTCTAATTAATTTTGTTTGAATGATAGAATTGTATAATCAACTAAGATTACACTTTAGAGAAAAACATAATCCACCCCTCCTCCACAGGTGGCACTGAATGAATTTTCCTAGAGAAATTTTTTCAATAAAAGTTGTAGATTATTGTATGTTTAGTTTATATACTACGGTTCCAGAAAATTGTCGAAGCTATTTTTGAGAAAATCGCGAAAAAGAGAAAACCATTAAGTAAAGTTTACTTATCATCCGATTTTTTCAAACTCGAAATTTCAACAAAATATTCAATTCTAATTAACATTATTAAGAAGGCAGAATTTTTTAATATACTGAAATAGCACTTTAGTTTAGATGAAAACCTAACCCCTCCTCAGGAAGTCCCCTTAAATGAATTTTTCCGCAGAAATGTTCAAATAAAAGTTGTAGTTCTTTGTATATGTCGTCGATTTACCAAGTTTGAAGAAAATCGTCGGAGCCATTTTTGAGAAAAACACAAAAAAGTCAAAGAAACCAACAAGTAGTGGTACTTCCGGTTGAGGAATTTTGACAGATGACCCACTGTCAGATGCTATGGTGATATCTAAACGGAATATTAAGTTTCAACTTTCTAAGGTTTTCGTTTTTGAGCTATGCTGTTCACATATACACATACACATACACACACATACACACACACACACACACACACCACACACGAGACCAGGGTTGCTGAAAACTACTTTTTGGACTCAGGGGACCTCAAAACAAATTTTCCGGTAAAACTCGATATCGAAAATTTGACACGCTTACAATACTTCCTCTTACTAAGAGTAAGAGAAGTAAAAATTAAAAAAAAAAAAACTAATTAACGATAGTTACAGGATTTCAAATCTCTCTCGCTCTCTCTATCTCTACTCTACTCTCTATCTCTATTACTATATATATAACTACATATAATATTATAAACTAATCTCTATGAATAAAATGAAATGTATTTTGAACAAGTGATCGATAAGAGAGGGGAAAGAGACTCAAAACAATTTTGGAATTCCATAAAAACATTTAAAAAAACAATATTTTATCTGCAATGCTCATTTGAACCTCAATTATCCTTAAACTTTTTTGAAAAATTATATAATGTTATTTTTAAGGTTTCTACTATGCTTTATGCTGAACCTTTTGCTCACAGTCCTATTTAGTTCACTAAGGCCGAACAGCAGTCTGTACTAGTTAGAGTAATGGATGGGAAAAGCCCCTGGACTCAATGGAATACCGTTATGGTTTTCATTTAAAACTACTTCAGACATTTAATGATAATTAATATGAGATTGGTGAAGTCCCATCGAATTTTATAGAAGTTTTGATTTATCCCCAAAAAAGGTGGTATCAAACAAGTTGCTAACTACCGCGGTATATCATTTATAGATGTGGAAGTAAAATTATTATCAGATTAATATTGAACAGACTTTGGTGTTTGTTGAACAGTAATAAGATAAATCAGTGAATTTCATGCGGGGTTTCGAGCTGGCTCTAGTACCACGGACAGGCTTGTAAATTTAATTGAGGTAAAACTTCCAGTGGATAAAGTGAAAAAAAATGTATCTGTTTTACGTGGATCTCTAAGCCACATTTTGACTCCGAACCGACGAATATGCTGATTTATAATAGTCTCGCGTAAAACAGCTAAATTTTATATTGGTTTCAAAAATGTAAATAGTAAAGTATGTGCTTCCGCCCCTATTCACGACACATCTTAATGTGGTAGTTGGACGTTAAGCCCGCTTGAATAAGTAGGCATCACTTTACTTTTACTTTACAATACCAGTTTTTCTTTCTTAAAGCAGGGATGTTTTTTGAATTGAATCTCACATGATTTTATTTTTGTTTGTATTTCTTTATTTTCCCATGTAAGAAGAGTAAATTTTAATTAACTACAAGATAACCGCACCGGGACTAACCAGCTATACTGTTCTTATATAAAGAACAAATCAGTTAACTGAATTTGGGAGTGAAATGTTACTTCCAATTGACGGATTTTGATGCTAGCAGTTATAACAAAACATCAAGCTTGAACTTGCTGTAATTATCGCTTCTACTTTCTCTCACTTCTAGTGAGGAGGAAGTATTGAGGTCGTGATAAATTCTCGAAACTGAGAATTTCACTGGGAATACATATTCTTATGTTTCCTGTCTGAAGTTTCCATATTCTGAAAAACATGTCTTTAGGGAACGTACTCTGTGTGTGTGTAGAGAGAGAGAGAGAGAGAGAGAGAATTTGAATAAAGTATGTATAAAACGGAATTTCCGGACATCGCACACTTGCTATACCTTTAGGTACAACCACTGCAATTGAAATGAAGATTTCAGACAATACCCGTCAACCAGAAGTGATACTTTAGGGTTTCAATGGTTCAAGGGGCTACTATAAAGGCTCCAACGATTTCCTTTAACCTTCATATACTGTCTAAATACATAAATACCTATTCCTATTATTTGTAACATATTCCCAGGAAAATTGATTTTTTGGGGTGTTGTTGGGTGTAGAGTACCTTGACTGTAAAGTGCCTCATTAGTAGAACGTATGTCTCTACCATCAAAATAATATTAATTTACAATGGAAGTATTGATAAAATTCAAATTTTAAAAAAATCCGCTAACTGAAGGTGAGATTTCACTATCGCTTTATTATAAAGTAAACAATTGATTTTAGGTAATTCGGTATAAAATGTTATGTAAAGTTCCATTCGCTATATCAGGAGGTTCGGTTGTATATTATTTGCGCCTATTTTGTTGATAACCAGATAATAATTCATTATATGCTTGAGTTGGTACTAGTGCCCTACTGCTCCAAGAGGCTTAAATTCATTTAAGGCATGTATTTCCCTGGAATAATTATACAATTCTATCATCCAAACAAAATTAATTAAGAACTACAGATGGCCGAAATTCCGAGTATCCAGAAAATTAGTAAACCGGAAGTGCACTTATACTGAACATTTTTTTTTAGTTTTCGTCGAATTTCATTAAATTTGGTACACTTAATATAAAATTTGTCAACTATAATTTGAGAACTAAAGTAAGGGAAACCTGTATGAGTGTTTCACACCAGATTTTTTCCTTTGTGTTTTTAGTGTTTTGCATAATAGTAATGATGTGTATACTCATGTTTTGAAAGAATTTACTTACAATTGTTTTGGGCTAAATCAACATAGTATCAGTTTCAGGGTCTTTCTAAAATATGTAAAATGCTTCAATATTTATGCCTAGCTGAAGAATATTCACACTTTGCCAAAGAAACGTCCAACCTGGAATAACAAAGTATTGTGGTGATGTTATTTAATTGAATATTTTAAATAATTCACAGTTTAGTTTATGAGATACGAATTACACACAGGTACATCAAGATTATTCAAAATGTTCTCTATGTATTTAATTATTATTTTATGGAACCTAAAATATAAACTTCATCAACATATAATATGGATATATATATATACATATATATATAATAAATATGATGCATTTCCAAAACTTGGTCAAGTAACTGTCACCAATTAAACATGTTTTGTTACCTAAAAATAAAACTTGGTTCATCATAATTATCTATTATTAAATCTGTTGTGGTGGTTGGATCCGCAGAGCTGGAAAGCAACTCTAGTTAGTGTGAAACTAAGTTGCTCTATGCAAGTCTGTGTTGTCACACTGTCTAAAAAAACGCATCCTGAAGATGGGCGAACGCCCGAAACCGGTCGATGACCACGAAATGAAGCAGGCTACCACGGAAAATGTCTCTGATATTATTAAATCAATCTGCCTTTTATACACGGGTATATTGTTAAGGATCCGGTAGTTGCAGCCAAAGAATCCATTGGAAAATCATTAATATCTATTTTTTGCCCGGAACCTCACTATCCAGAGTGACTTAGATAGCCACCTAGGGAAATTTCATCGCAGATTCCATTCCTATTCAGCAGCTCAATCCTCTAATAGAACTCGGCATTTATGGATACTATACCGAAGTTTAATGAAAATCCGAAACAATTATCTCATTTCAAGTAGAAAAAAATCACTACCCTCATAAATACTTGTAAACCAAAAGTTTAGGATATTGTTAAAGTTCTATCCTGTATTAATTTTAAAGACAAATTAATAGGTAAAGCCGCGGTAGTGTGGAAGTCATAAATCATTTTACTCTAAATCAGCAGCTAAAAATTTTAATATTCAGTAGACACAAATTGCGGTATATTCAATTTCTACGGATTTGTATACTAAACATTTGCAATTAATATTTTTGGTATCATTCAAAATACTCTCAATAGAAGATACGATAGGCTCATGTGGTTATGAACATGTCTGGTACGCTGAAGTTCTCTTAAGTGAAGCCCTGCATATAACTAGTAATTTATTTGATAGAAAAATTTATTACTGGATGAAGTATGTGCTTACGATATATATTAATAACGACCTTAAAACCGGCTGATTAAATGAAAATTATTTTACTTTATTTTCGCTCTAAGCAGACAATTTGAACTCTTCAGCATCACAAAAGCGTGGCTACAAGGTTCCCATTAAAATGTACAAAATAAAAATCTAGTAAGGATAAAAATAAGCAATGTATTTCCTACTGAAAACAATTATATATATTAATATCAGGATGGTAAAATATAAAGAAATTTGGAGAGTTACAGGCATCAGATAGTTTGAATATGACGATTTGATAACTACAAAAAGGTGTACATTATTCAAAATGTTTCATGTCGTGAGTACTAATGAGCTGAAAATACACGCTGCTAAAAGCGATTTTCCATTAGAATACAATGACAACGCGTTAATTACTTCCAATAATATGAATAAGAAAACGAAATCATTTTACCGCAATATCCCAACTTGCTCTCATTGCAAGGAAACACTACACTTTTCTTATTTCTATTCTTAAATAATTAATATCTCTTACCACTTTCTGTTTAATACTTCTGCAATCGAAACTATCCATTCGTTGCTCTGAGTTTTCTATCAGTCTCAATAGTCTTCATGCGGAAAAAATAGATCGAATCTCGGTTTTAAATTACAATAAATGTCCTTGTTCATCAATAACGTTTAAATTTAATTTTGATACCCTACTAAGCGACTATTAGTAAGCAATAACTTAACAAAGCAAAGAATTTTTAAAATTAAATATTAAGGAAATACACTGAAAATACAAAACCCATGCGTAACTTAAGAAAATCTTTATATTCTCGGAAACTATCAATCCCTTCCACAATAAAATACAGAACATATATCAGCTTACAACCATTATAACCTTCCTTTTCAAAAACTCAAACCAATGGGCACACGGCCTTTTCAACTTGAAATAGCTCTCCAATAGAAATAAAATTAATATAATCAAAATTGTTTATGATTAAGCGAGTAAGCTCAATATTATACACTCATTAATATTCTTAAAATATTTTTGAATTAAAGAAGAAACAGCATTTTTTCGTTCATTGTTTAATTTTGAAAACATGTTTATGGTGTTTTACTCATCTACGGTTTCTGCAGTAATATATGACAAATTTCTCCTAGTATTCTCCTAGTTCCACAAAGACATACAATATTTGCACGTACATTTAGTTCATTAATCACTTCTGCCTGCAATTAACCAAGAAGGGACGAGTTTGGATGAAGATATTCTTAGCTTAGCTAAGAAAACTAAATTTCAAATCGTAGGCGCCAATCATCAGCATACCACATCACCATCCCTGTCGTTTTAGAAGGATGACACCATCATCGGCATATGCCTGTACATAGAATCCCGATGAATTTATCCTGGTTAACAGTTCATCCATGACAGCTTACCATAGCTTAGATGTGAGACAACCATCTTGAGGATACCCTTTAACCGCTCCCACAACCTCAGTGTGCGTACCTATAGAAGCCTGTATAACTCTGCCCTTAAAGAAATAAAAATCCAGTTAATTAATACTGATTAAATACCTTTTCAACCTAGGGAATCTTCAAGAGCATCAAACGATACTCTGTCAAATGCCCCTTTAACATCAAAGAAGCATCCTAGAGCATATTCCTTTGTCTCTAGAGTCTTTTATCATCAGTGATATACCTATCCACCAACCTTTTCAAATTTTTTAGAAGGAATGATATAAGACTTATAGGTCTAAGTGCCTTATGGTCGGAGTAATCACTTTTCCTGGTTTGGAATAAAGATCACCCTAACTTCCCTCAATAATGTTGGCACATAACTTATCAACACCTTCATCAGTACATCTCCACCATTTTGTAGCTGACAGGGATAAACTCCTGACAGGGAGCACTGTTAAAAATTAATTAAATATACAAGTTCTAGCTTAGGAAAAAATGTGCTATTGTCATGAACTTATAACAGGATTCATCCCGATTGGAAGTATCGTTAATTTGGGCAATACAAATATTTGATTAAAAGAATTAGTAGCCCATGTCATCCTACCATCTACGTGAGTTAAGCTAGCACTAGGAAGTGAAGTAGCAACAGAAGGCACACCATTAAAAAGAAGTTCGCCTTAAGATAACTTTTGAATGTCTTTAATGTTTGTATGCCTGCCATTATCACTATAATATTAATACTCTAATTACATTTATATAATTACTGTATTACATTAACATAATATTAATTAATATTCCCAATATTATACTATAATAGCATGGTACAATGTTTTTGGTACAACTGTTTTTTTGATGTAACAATATTAATTAGACAATACTAACTCAGTTCTTCTTTTTTTCCAGTTCGGGGGCTCTTTCAAATTGAATTTACATGATTTTATTGTAGTGTGTTTCTTTGTTTTCACAAGTAAGAAGAGTTCATTTTTATTGACTACAAGATAACCGCACCGGGACGAACCAGTTTTACTCGTCAGATGTACAGACCAAACCAGTTAATTAAATTTGAAAGTCAAGTAAAGTATTACATCCGGTTGATGAATTTTGATCAAAACCTAATGGCTGGGTCCGAGGCTAGCCAATTTTCTGTAATTTACCTTCTCTTTCTGCTAGTAAGTTTTTAGGTTCGTGACAAATTCTTGAAAATGTGTATTCACGGGAAATACAAGTTCTCAAGTTTCCTGAGTACGAAAAAATGTTTCTAGGGACTTTATTTAAGAAAGTGAGAGACAGTTTGAACAAAGTATCTATAAAACGGAATATCGCAGGCAACTCACAGTGGTATACCTCTTAAGTACTACCATTGCATTTGTTATGAAGATTTCAGACAAATGGATTTTGAAGTTCCACTTTAGTGAATATTCGTTTCAGATTTCCCGCGATTGTCTCAGAAAAGGCCCTAACGACTTTAACATAAATAACTAATACCCTTATTTGTAACATTTCCCCAAGAAAATTGATTTTTGGGGGACGGTGGGAGTACGATATCATTTCCGTAAAGTGCCTCATTAGTAGATATTTTTATTATCAAAATAATATTAATATATATTAGAAGTATTGGTAGAATTTCAAATTTTAAGAAAATCCGCTAAGTGGAAGTGCGATTTTACTATCGCTTTTTTATAAAGTAAACTATTGATTTTAGGTAATTCTGTAAAAAATGTTATGTAAAGTTCCATTTGCTATATCAGGAGGTTCGGTTGTATATCTTTTGGGCTTATTTTTTTGATTATCAGATGATAATACATTATATGCTAGGGTTCCTAGTAGTCCCGTGCTTATCCCTATCTCTATATTCATGTTAGGACAAATCTTTTGCTATTTATATTGAGTATTATTTATCTGTGGAATACGATTTAGTACATACAGGTAGAGTTTAGTACATTTTTGACAGAAATAAAATGACAAAAGAATAAATTTGTATAAACAAATAAAAATCTTCTCTTGTTGGAAGGCGAGAACTACAAAATTAATACAGTCGACTTCATTTATCTCAACAGCTGTTTACACTGCTTAATTAGATATAAGTATCAAGCATGATATAATATCAAAGATCTAGTTTTCGGTACGTTCGTAAAGAAAAATAAACGTTCGTTACTTGGTTTAAATTTTCAAAAGATAAACAATTTCATACTTTTGGTATCAAGAGTATGGATTATATTGCATTCTGAAGTTTGTAATTGTGAGGCCCAACTATATTTAATTTCATTATTCTGAGACTTGTCGAGCAGTATAACTTTCTAAAGCCAATTTTTAAAAACTTGTTGTTACACATGTTTAACAGTTTACACCACCAGTTCACAGCACATTTAATGATATAGTATTGTAATGTTTTAGTGGGTTCGTTCGTATAGATAAAATACTCTAAACTTTAATAAAGAAAACACCAATTTATTGCTATACACAATAAATTATTAAATACAACGCTTAATAATAATTATTTCACAGTTTAAACCACAAAAGTTCACTTTTGAACACTTTTCACAAACTAGTAACTTCGTTTATAACCGAAAAACTCTCAATACTCTCAGTGGTCCCCCTATTTATACCAATAGAGAACATTCCAGACTTCTCTCGACTATTCCAGTCAAAACTAGAGCGCCGCCAGCGCTTCCTACGGACACTAAGAGAACCATAGGTACCTGTCATCTCTCCTAGATGCCACCACCAGCTGCGTCACAGTATTTTAAATGGGTTCTTTTAGTATTCTACTTATTTCTTGACGATCTGCCTCCCTTCCTTGACTATGGTTCCCTCGGTGGTGGCATTTGTGTCAAGGTTTTAATGTATGCGGATGACGTGGTACTGCTTGCGGATAATCGTGCGAAACTCAAGATAATATAGATAAACTCTCGGCTCACTGTGAGCTGTAGCCTCTGTCAGTGAAAATCCTGTATGTGTCTGAAAAGAAGATAATGGGCCGTGTCGTCATGAATACTAATGGAACACTGACAGGAATCATGGAGTCCAGAAACATGGCCCGTTATTCTGCCATCTTGGCTGTAGGTTGTAAGCAAGGCATAATTCTCCCTTCAGGCGTGACAAAACAAAATGCCTGCTTCCAGAGCATACGTCCCCAACTGACTGTGCGGTTGATCCTGAAGACACCAATGTACTTGCCTAATTAACCAATTATGAGGATTAGCCCGAAAGAGAAGAGATAAAAATTGAGAAAGAAGAATGCTATTGAAAATGGGACTCTACCTAAGTATAACATGGCTGTCGCTCGCATGAAAAGAAAAGAAAAAGCAAAATAACGGTTTATAGAAGCAATCATACAGGATGGGTGTCGTCGGGTGAAGTGGACACGGAAAGAAAAATTAAGCACCATCCACTACCTACCAAGATGGCGGCGTAAGAGCCCCCAACCATGGTCGTATCAGGATTTTTTTTCTCAGTGCCTCATTTCAATTCATTCAATGCGACACGACCATGAAGAAGCCCTTATTATCTGGGCGAAACATCGCATTAAACCACTGCCACAAGAGTTCACTAATTATTTAAATACGTATCAGTAAATGCAGTATTACCCAATCGCGTACATTACATTTATGGGGCTTCCTACCAGAATGTGTTCGCAGATAAAACCCCAGTATTGTTTACTACTGATACCAGCTTCACTACATTTATACGCTACTCGCCTTACATGCTTGCACACGCTTAGTCAAAACTTCAGATTGAACACAACTAAAATCCCATTCATAACATTTATATGGTCCCTCACCTGTACGAGTTCGCGTATGTTATTTCAAATTCCGGATTATGACCACTATAATCACATTCACTACATGTATAAGAACTCTCGCCAGTAGATGTACGCATATGGTTCCTCAAAATTCCGAATTGTATACAACTGCCATCACATTGACTACATGGATACGCTATCTTGCCAGTAAGCGTTAGCATATAGTAGGTCCAACCTCCGGATGATACACAAGTGAAATCACATTCACTTCATTTATACCGCTTGTCACCTATATGTTTTTGCATATGCTTCTTGAAATGTCCGGATTGTATACAGCTGAAGTCACATTCACTACATTTATAAGGCTTCTCGCCTGTATGTGTTCGTACATGTCTTTTCAAAGTTCCAGAAGTTGTAAAACTGAAATCACATTCACTACATTTATACGGCTTCTCGCCTGTATGTGATCGCATATGACTTTTCAAATGTCCCGTCTGTGTAAAACTAAAATCACATTCAATACATTTATACGGCTTTTCACCTGTATGTGTTTGCATATGTCTTTTCAAAGTTCCAGACCTTGTAAAACTGAAATCACATTCACTACATTTATACGGTTTCTCACCTGTATGAATTCGCATATGCCTTTTCAAAGTTCCAGACCTTGTAAAACTGAAATCACATTCACTACATTTATATGGCTTCTCGCCTGTATGTGTTCGCATATGGCTTTTCAAATGTCCAGTCTGTGTAAAACTCAAATCACATTCAATACATTTATACGGCTTCTCACCTGTATGTATTCGCATATGCCTTTTCAAAGTTCCAGACCTTGTAAAACTGAAATCACATTCGCTACATTTATACGGCTTCTCGCCTGTATGTGTCCGCATATGACTTTCCAATGGACCAGCCTGTGTAAAGCTCAAATCACATTCAATACATTTATACGGCTTCTCGCTTGTATGTATTCGCATATGCCTTTTCAATGGACCAGCCTGTGTAAAACTCAAATCACATTCACTACATTTATACGGCTTCTCACCTGTATGTGTTCGCATACGACTTTTTATATGTCCAGAGTGTGTACAATTACTATCACATTCATTACATTTATACGGCTTTTCACCTGTATGTATTAACATATGTGTTTTCAAAGTTCCAGACCTTGTAAAACTGAAATCACATTCACTACATTTATAAGGCCTCTCACCTGTATGTGTTCGCATATGGTAATTGAGATTTACGGATTGTATACACCTGAAATCACATTCACTACATTTATAAGGCCTCTCATCCGTATGTGTTCGCAAATGTCGTTTTAAATATTTGGATGCTGTACTACTGAAATTACATTCATTACATTTATACGGCCTCTCGCCTGTATGTGTACGTATATGAATTTTCAAATGTCCAGATTCTATAGAACTGAAATCACATTCACTACATTTATACGGTCTCTCGCCTGTATGTGTTCGCATGTGTCTTTTCAAACTTCCAGATTGTGTAAAACCGAAATCACATTCACTGCACTTGTACGGCTTCTCGCCTGTATGTAATCGCGTATGTAGCTTTAAATGGTGGGATTTTATACAAGCGTAATCACAGTCACTACATTTATACGGCTTCTCGCCTGTATGTGTTCGCATATGTTTCGTCAAAATTCCGGTTGATGCACAACTGTATTCACATTCAGCACATTTATACGGCTTCTCGCATGTATGAATTCGTTTATGCATTTTAATAATTCCAGATTGCTTACATCTGAAATCACGTTCACTTCTATGG